>MU226109.1:1892751-1904320 GCA_018584345.1 Thuja plicata
AGGGTGTATTCTCTCTCCAAGAAATGGGTATGAGACAATCTGAAGCAGGATCCTCTGGGAATGGAGAGAGATTAGGGTCTCCATAGATCTCCCAAAGATGTGTCCAAAGATGGTGAGGACAATCAATATCCGATATAGCCAACACAGTGGCATGATCAACACTAGACACTATAAGTTCTTCTATGTGATCTCTAATAAAACCCCATGCTATTTTTCCCTTTGCAGTGGCTGGTTCAGGTATGAGATCATACAAATAAGGCAAAAAACTAAGCCACCTACAATGTGTAAGTATACCCTTTGCCCATGATTCATAATTACCCCGTTCCAAAATAACAACAGAAGGGTGAGGAGAGAAACCCATGATAACTCTACTAAATGAAAACAAACTGAGGAATCTGACCTTATTCCATTTAGATCAAAAACTGGTGCAAGGAGGAGGGAAACAGAAGCTACAACTTTGACGCTGAAAACAGATACTCAAACGGCTGAATCAGAAAATAAGACTAGCACCATCACGTCCAGTTCGGAAACACCTTTCCGACGATATTTTGTTTTCCAAAAAACGATACCGGATGCCCAAGATATGGCCAAAAATCCACAAGGACCCCTAAAAACACACCTTCTCTGAAAAAATAGCCCTTGGTATAAACTTGACGGCCGTTTGGCCGTCACCGACCTGTCAGGGCGGCGCCGCCGGCGGTGGTGGTGGCCGGGCGACTGCTGGCGGATGGTGGCGGGAGGGCGGTGCAGGGTGGCGGTTGGGCGGAGCGGCGGCCGGGAGGGTCGCCGGTGGCTCCGCGGTGGCGCGCCGGCCTGTGGCGGAGCGCGGGTGGCTCCCCGGTGGTGCGCGGGTGGCGCCCGCTGGATTACACTATATGCGTTATTTTAAATGCCTAAAAAACCATTTAAAATGATTTTTTTGATTTTTTTTTCAAAATTTTTCGAGAAGTGACCTCGATTTTTGAGCCGTACGGCCCTAGGAGGCCAAATTTTTTTCCCTGGGGTCACGGAGACCAAAAGAGGTCAAGTTTTATGTGATTTCGACTCTCCCAGGCCTTCTGGATGCAATGGTGGAGTCCATTTCTGCTCAATCTACTTCAGAAGATTGTGCCTCCTCCAAAGTGATAGAAAAACCCCAGAGAAGCTGCAGATGACGCCTTCGAATCATGGCTTCAAAAATCTTTGATCAGGCAGCAACAGGGCGGCTCTAATACCATGTAGAATTTTGCAAATATGAAAATCCACAGACCCCGAATACACTTGCATGCAAAAACCTGATATAAAGCAGAAGCACAAAGACGAAAAAGCTGAAGAACTCAGAAGTTGCTCAGAAAGAGAGAGCGAAATTATAATCTGAATTAATGAAAGACAATTATAGAGTTCAACCTTAAAAAGGTGAATGAAACCCTAAAAGGGAAATACAAGGATGCACATTATTAATTAAGAATTAATTAATAATGCACCTAAGAGACTCTTAAGCAACTAGAGTAAAAATGAAATAATACTCTAACATATTGGAATAAGAACAAACAAGTGGTCAATGATGGAGTTGTGGATTCCTCCCAACATAAGGATAAAACTGTGTTACACTTATCTAGTATTGTTCAAGCTGCCAAGCTCAATGCACGCACTCAACAAGAAAGTAAGCCAAGTTACCAAGGTAAGCCTAAGAGTGAAAAACATCAATTTACAAAACTTGGTGAGACATATGGGGAAATTTTACAAAAAATTATTGATAGCAATCTGGCACATCCGCTAGATGCAGCACATTTTCATATACCTAAGAAAAACCATGGTGGTGGAAAGAGGATGACTTTTGCATATTTCATAATGGTATTGGACATAATGTTGAAAATTGTGGGAGACTCAGGTATCTCATTCAAGATCTCATTCAGAATGGAAATCTTGCAGTAGATGGATTGTAAACCAACGCCAATTATAAGGCATTCAAGGAACCTTTGCCCAAAAATGAAAAGAGGGAAACCTCTAAAGTTAAGAATGGTAACTTAGCTAAGATCAACTATACTTATACACATGTAGAGAATACCATCAACATGCTTGAATTTTTGTAAGAAAATGTTAACATGATGAGTGACAGAGATCCTTATGGTTATGATCTAGATGAAGATTCTCCTCCTATTTTTGACAGAGAACCTATTGTGGTGCTAAGAGGTCCCAACTCTAGAAGTTTGTCTCAAGCCCTTAATGCTGTTACCCAAATTCAAGGTCTCATTGTCATTAAAGGACCCAATTCAAGTCAATCCAGTAAACCTAAACAAGTGGAGTCTAAACCTATTACCTTGAAGCTAGTTGTCAATCCTAAATCAAACTACAATCTTGTTGATCAGTTACAGAGAACATCTTCTCAGATTTCGATCTTTGAGCTCTTAGAGTTGTCTCCAAGACATAAACAAATCCTTGAGGATGCTTTGCGTACAACAAATGTCCCCATCAACTTAGATATTGACCAATTCCAGAATATAGTTAATCACATTGCTAGCCCTCATTACCTTACATTTTCAGAAGATGATGATAAAGCTTTGATCCTTCTGCATAATCTTTCCCTTCATATTGAGGTCATGATCCATAGAACCCATGTTAGGTGCATGTTGATAGATGGGGGTGCTGGGCTTAATATTTGTTCTTTTAGTCTTTTGAAAGAATTGGTTATTCTGAAGAAGTTATAGATACCAAAAAGAGGATTACTATCAAAGCCTATGATGAGGCAAAAATAAGTTCCAAGGGGTTGGTCCTCCTTCTGTTAGGATTGGCCCTATTTAAAAGGATGTTTTGTTTCAAATAGTTGATGCTGGACCCCTTGCATATAATATATTACTTGGTAGGCCATGGATTCATGACATGCAAGCAGTGCCATCTACCTACCATAAATGTGTTAAGTTCCCCTACAATGGAATAGAGATTTGTATACCTGGGGATAATACTTTATCTGTTAATTCAATTTCAGCAAGGGCTCATGTTCCCCTCAATAGAGAAGTAGAAGATTTTGATACTACTTTGGTTGAATGTAAAGACAAGTTTAAATCGACAGACCTTGGTGTGGGGGGGTATCAACTCAACTCCCTAACCACATTGCCAGTTTCACCTAGGTCTTATGGTAAAGCTTCAAAAGAGATAAAGCCTTCCTCTTTAGCTATGACATTATTTGGAAAATTTGTATAATCATCAGTGCCTATTCAAAATGAGAAAGAGGAAACATTTGTTAGAGACTAGATCTATAGAGAAGAAAAGTATAAGCACAATGAGATTTTCTCTCCTTCTCCTAAAGCTTATGGGAGAGGATATACTTTTGTCAAGAATATGGGCTATCCTAGGTATGGCCCTCTTAATCACAATTTGGATGCTAGGTCTGAACCTCTTGATAATGCTAAATTTGGACACAATTCTATGAAACTAGTTGGCCTAGGATTTGAAAAATGCAAAAAGCATACCAATCCTCTCTTTGAGAAATTGGATAGTGACGATGAACCAGAGTATGAACCTAATTTGACAAATCAACAAGATATGTGTGAAGATTGGGTCCCTTCCACTACTCTCCTTTGGGGAGATTCAGATATTTTAGTTACCCATGCATCAGTTGCAACTTTAGAAAAAGAATCAGATATAGAGGATCCTTTGAGAGAGTGTCAAAGAAAGAATATTGCTCGTTTAATGGAAAGAGAAAGTGCAAATTTTGATAAAATTGTACCTTCAATATCATGATGTCCCAAACCTTCATGGTGTAGGCATCCTAGTCGTAGTTCAGATACCAGTTCTAATGAGTATGAATGCGACTCTTTTTCTGAGCCCTCAACAGTTGATAGAGATGTTCTGATTAAGTAAAAACAGGTTTTACAAGGACTCGAAACCTTTACAAGAAAAAATAGTTCAACAGGTTTTACAAGGACCTGCAACCTAGAATAAAAGGATAGAAAGTTTTAAAAAAAAAACAGCTAAGCCGAAGCAACAAAACAGAAAGGGATAGCATAACAGCTAGTCTAACAAAATACAGTCCCAAAGAGAAAACAAGAGAGAGCAGGGATAGCAAAAAGACCAACCAAGAATGCCAGAAAAATAGTTACATAGCTTTGACCACCTCCTCAGCTTTGAGGACCATAATTTGCATGTTATTAACTGAGGTTTTCAGCTCCTCAGTTTCTTTGTCCTCCTTAGGGCTCTTTTTCTTCGCACTTGCTCTGGTTCGCGATCCTGGTCCCATCTTCTCCACAATGCTGCTGTCTTTTTCCTTGTTAATCAACTCTAGTTTATCCATGAGGATTTGAGCATGACCACAGTAGGCTTTCAAACTTATGAGACATTGTTCCCCTATTATCTTGACAGATGTCTCTATTCTTTTAACTTTTTTGTGCAAATTCTTAATAGCATCATCCCTGTTGTCCTTTTCCATCTTGTCTTTAATTTGATTGATTTGTTTTTCCATTATTTCCACCTTTTTGGCATACTCAACCTAAGCTTCTGAATTGCCGACAGCATCCCTCATTTCTTTCAAACAATCAACCACTGGTTTATCCCCTATCCCCATTCTTTTAAGAATTTTCATCTCCTCCTGAGTTTTCTCAACTTGATTTTTTAAAGTAATCTGATCCCTATACATAATATTAATCAGACCAAAAAATTCATCAATAATACCTTTTTTCTTTTTCTTGTCAGAGTCTCCTTTTTTGAGATTTTCAGGATGTTCCATAAACCTAGAATCCCCATCTTTAGTCTGGTCCATAAAATCATCCTCCTTCTGAGTATCTATTTTCAGCTCCCTCATTTTGATCACTGTGTCTTCTTTTTCATTCTCTCTATTGGATTTTTCCTTAGACTTCCTCTTATCAGGGGTTTTGTCTTCCTCATCAGAGGTAAGAACAATTCTTTTCCTATTTGTGTTTTTATTTCTGCAAGTCTCTTTCCCCTCAACTCTCTTCCTTATTTTACCCTCCCTTTTACTAGTTTCATTTTCTGTCTCAGTTTCAGAATTCTCCATCTGAGAATTCCTCTATTTTTTCTTTCTGTTACCCACCCTCGTGTCAGTCTCGGTATCCGAATCAACAGTCTGTATTTTCTTCTAGGTTTTAACTTTACCCTTGTGTTTTCTACTATCTATCTCCCATTCCTCATCACTTTCTTCTGTTTTCGACCCATCATGGATATCTTTCTTCTTCTTTTTTGGATTACCCCTTTTCTTATTTTTCAGGGTAGAGAAACCTTTTGCCTCCCCTTCACTTTYYGTGTTTTCTTCAAACATGCTATCTTCCTCCTCCCCTTCTGTTTCCTCCGTGTCTTTTATTTTCTTCTTCTCCACAGACCTAGCCTGTTTTTTGGCTTTCATCACCTCATATACAAGCACCATGAGACCCTGGTGAGAAGCATGGTCCCCCTTGGGGTCTTTCTGAAAGTTGGTGATAGTAGCTTCTAACGAGCTAAGCAAATAATAAGGAAAACTAATTTTCATCTTATGCCTAAAGTGATTTAAAAGCATAAAATGATGCCCTGTAGCTCTGGTGAATCTGCCATCTAGAGTTATGTAGCTAATGAGGACATATAGAACATACCTCCAAGGCCTGGATATCCATTTAGGGTTGTGGTAAGAGGTGTCAATATTCACCAATATGTTCCTCTCCTTCTCATTTACCGGGAAAGTCTCCCAAGCTTTATCAGATATCAGCCTGTCTCGGTAAAACAGTTGATAGAGATGTTGATGTTGTACACATTTTTAGTTCTCCATTTGAGGTAGCCAATGAGTCACATGTAGGATTAGAGGTTTTAAACCCACATGTTTCCTTAGTGGATGATTCTTCGCTCATTAGGATGAATCCTGATTTGGGTAGCGTAGAGGGATACTTGACAGACTCTGACTCTTCAGTCACCAACGATAATATCATTCATATTTATAACCTTGAACCAGCCATTGCCTTATCACTTATTCATCATGACCTTATTGATTGGTCCCAATGCTATCAAGAACCTAAGATTTTAACATTCCAAAAAGATTATAACTGTGTGGCAGTGTCAGAACCAAAAACATTAAAAAGAAATGACGTATCCACAGGTGAAAACCTCTCTGAGGCACCTAAGGATGAGGTACTTGATCGTCTCCCTAGTTATTTTCAGGATCAATCTTCAGTGCTCATTGAGACAACACAAGTAGTTAATTTGGGTAGAAATGAGGCTCCACAGATAGTACACTTGGCTGAGTCCTTGTCACCAACAGAAAAAGGGACTTACACTAAGTTCTTATAGAGAAATAAAATCAAATTTTCATGGACTTATTAAGATATGCCAGGATTGTACATCAATATTATTATGCATCACTTGTCCATAGCTCCAAATGTCAAACCAGTTAAACAAGAATTGAGGAAAATGCATCCTCACATAGCTCTTCTAGTCAAAGCTGAATTAGAAAAACTCCTAGGTGCAAAATTTATAAGAGCTATTGCCTATGCTGAATGGATATCAAATATTGTACCGGTTTCCAAACATGACAAATCCATTTGAGTTTGCACATACTTTAGAGATCTTAATAGAGCATGCCCAAGGATGACTTTCCACTCCCCAATATAGACATGATAGTGGATATGACTGTGGGTTATGAGATTTATTCTTTGATGGATGGTTTTTCTGGATACAATCAAATTAAGATAGCTCCTGAAGATCAAGAAAATACTACATTCACTTGTGCATGGGGAACCTATTGTTGGAACGTGATGCCTTTTGGATTAACAAATGTAGGAGCTACCTATCAAAGAGCTATGAAAACTATTTTTCATGACATGATGCACAAAAATATGGAAGATTATGTGGATGACACCTTGGCCAAGTCTAAATAGAGAGATACACACTTAGATGATTTGGAAGTAATTCTAGATCGTATGGAACAATTTTAGCTAAGGTTAAATCCTAAAAAGTGTGCATTTGGAGTCACATTTGGAAAATTACTTGGTTTTATCATTTTAGCAAAAGGAATATAGGTGGACCCTGAAAAAGTTCAAGCAATCATAGACATGCCACCTCCTAAAAACATTAGTCAAATGAGGAGTCTTCAAAGACGTCTTCAATCTATAAGGAGATTCATTTCACAACTGGCAGATAGAGCTCAACCCTTCAATAAGAACTTGCATAAAGGAGCCAAATGTGTTTGGAATGAGGATTGTCAAAAGAGCATAGATCAAATTAAGAAGTGCTTGGCCAATCCTCCTATTTTAATGCCTCCTATCTAGGGAAACCTCTTATTTTATACATTTCAGTGACATAATCTTCCTTAGGGGCATTACTAGCTCAACTTGATGAAAATGGGAAAGAAAGAGAAATATACTACATTAGTCATACTCTTGTTTCATATGAGGTTAACTACACTAGCATTGAGAAAGCTTTTCTTGTTGTTGTGTTTGCTTCCCAAAAGTTGCGACATTATATGCTTGCACATACTATACACCTCATAGCCAAAATAGATCCACTCAAATACTTGCTAACTAAGGCTGCCCTCACAGGTAGACTTACTAAATGGATGATGATACTTTCAGAGTTTGACATAGAGTACCTTGAGCATAAGGCATTAAAAGGACAAGATATACTAGACCAATTGGTTGATTTCCCATTATAAGATGATGTACCTATTCAAGTTGACTTCCCAGATGAGCATCTTATGTATATGACTGAAAGAACCTGGAAGATGTTCTTTGATGGATCTTTTATGCAAAATGGTTCAGGAGCTGGTGTTGTGTTTGTTTCTCCTCATGGGTACACAATTCCAAAATCTTATAAATTATTGTTCCCATGTACAAACAAAATTGCTAAGTATGACGCTTTAACAAATGGACTTAAGATAGCCATAGAATGGAGAATTATAGAGTTACACAACTATGGGGATTCACAACTGATAATCAACCAAGTTAATGATGAATATCAAACAAAGCATGAGAAAATGGTACCTTACAAGAAAATGGTTGATTCCTTAAAGAGATACTTTACATTTGTCACATTTTAGCAAATTCCTAGAGTAGAAAACAAAGCAGCTGATGCTATGGCTACAATTGCTTCACTTCTTCAGTTAGAGAAACATGAATCAAGATTTTAATTCCTGGTGGAAGAGCTACATCACCCTATCTTTGACTCCCAAGAAAGCCATATCATTTATACCCTTGTTGGTCTTGAATCATCCCGTTATGGTTCCATTTACTCATATCTTTGTGATGGCATTATATCTGAAACCTTCAACCGGTTTGAATGCCAAAATTTTACCTGAAATGCCTCTCGCCATTCCCTTATCGCTGATGATTTGTATAGGAGGGGTCTCGATGGGAGACTTCTTAGATGCTTAGAAAAGGAAGAATTTGATCAAGCGTTAGTTGACATTCACAAGGGCATCAGTGGGGGACACTCCAATGGTCTTGCCATGGCCTGAAGATTGCTTAGGGTAGGGTACTATTGGCCCATGATGCAGATTGATGCAGTAGCTTTTGCAAAGTCATGTGAAAAGTGTCAAAAATATGGTAACCTGATACATGCTCCAGGCAAGGAGCTCATTCCTTCTATATCTCACTAGCCATTTCAGTGTTGGGCCTTTGACCTTGTTGGGCAAATTCATCCCAACTCATCAAGTGGACATAAGTTTATCATTACTGCTACTGATTACTTTACTAAATGGGTAGAAGCTGTCCCACTTTCTATTGCCTCGGGAAAGACAGTTTCTCTATTCTTTCTAAATTATATCATTTGTCGATATGGAGTGCCTTCCGAGATTATTACTGACAATAGAGGCCAGTTTAAAAATAAGGACCTTAAACAACTCTGCAAGAAATTCAAGATTAAAGAACATTGGTCCTCCATTTACTTTCCACAAGGAAATAGTCAAGTAGAGGCATCGAACAAGGCCATTCTTAAAATTTTGCATAGAACAGTCTGTAAGAATGGTAGAGATTGGCATTTACAAATAAATCTAGCTTTGTGGGCCTATAGAACGAGTATTCATACTCCTACTGGGGCTATTCCTTTTTCCCTTGCATATGGTGCTGAAGTAGTGTTACCTTTGGAGGTTGAGATTCCTTCACTTCAAGTTTCTCTCCATGGTGTGGTTACAGATGAAGACTACCGCGCCATGAGACTTCAAGAGTTAGAACTTCTAGATGAAAAATGTCAAGCATCATTTGACCATATGAGGGTCTATCAAAAGTGTATGTCCAAAGCCTTCAACAAAAAGGTTTTCCCTAGAGAATTCCAAGTGGGAGATCTTGTCCTACATGAAAATCCTAAGAATCAACAGTATAAAGATCAAAAGGGTAAATTCAAATCTAATTGGCTTGGACCTTATATTATTACAGCAGCTTTTGGGACAGGTGCTTGTTTACTATCTACAGAGGAGGGAGAACAATTCCCTGATCCTATGAATGTCTTGCACCTGAAGAAGTTCTATCCTTGATGCCCATTCTGTCTGGGGGCATCTTTTGTACATATTTATTGATCCTGAAAAAATCCAAAAAAAAATGATAAATTGTTAAAAATTCTAAAAATCAGAAAATATCCTGAAAAAATGATCATCTTAGTGAGAACCTAGCAATAGGCGCTTTGATGTATCCTCAAAAAAAATTATATATTCCAAAAAAATACAAAAAAAAAAAAAAATTCAAAAAATTCAAAAAAATAGAAAAAGTGCCTTGGTGAAAACCTAGAAACAGGCGCCTTGGTAGCAAAAATTTAAAAAAATATAAAAAGTCCTGAAAAAAAGAAAAAGAAAAAAGAAAAAATTAAAAATGAAAAAATTGCAATAAAATCCAAGTGGTGAAAACCTAGAAATCGGTGCTACTTGAGGCCTTTGCACCCCTATTTTTTTAGTGCATGTTCTCGACACTTAGTCTTTCTCCATCATGCCTTGTCTTTGTTGCCTTGTTTTGGAATTGGTCTTTGTCTTTGTCTAGGGGGCATAAATGTGTTAGCTTTGGTCTCTTTGATGCGTTCATCTTTAGAACACCTCACAAATGGTGTTTTTCAATACCACCCCAACAATATTTTTAAATACAACCCTTGACATCGAGTATTTTTCAACACTTATCGGTTTGGTCTCACCCCGTTTTGTCATGTGGTCTTGCCTGCTTGCAAGAATTTGATCCTTATCCTCATAGCTCATTATCAGTTAACACACTTAAATTTTTAAATGCAACACTTAATGCTTGAGCTATGTCATGATATTTTCTTTGTGTGCTGACTATTATTGATTTTTATTGAGTGTTCTTGTCTAATAAGTCTCTTTGTGATGCATAGCTAGAGGACTTGGGGCGTGGGGCATGTTTTTATTTTCTTCCTGCTTTATGCTTAACTATTTTTGCACAACCGTTCTACTGGTCGTCCTGGCCTCTATGCCTTGATGCGAGTGTAGTTTTGCTATATTAAATTGGGTAAGCTAACATCACAGTCATCTTGACCTTTATGTCTTTGATGCTTATATTAGAATCTTTCCACATTCCAATCTGATATAAATCACATTCATATCTTCATAGTTGCACTTGTGACTAGTGATGATTGTGTGATTTTCCATTGTCCATTAACAATGGCCCAATGATGAAAATAAGTTCCTTAACATTCTCTTCTGAATGATGAACACAAAGTGCTATGTTAAAATTTCTCTATTGCAAGTACACCTTTGCATTTTCACGTAGATTGCATTGTTAGACTTCATGTTAATTTGCATTTTTAGGCTGCATCATGAGTTTGAGAGGGTTTCCTTCATCTTTCTTATGGACTTTTAATCAACAGTGGTCATGTTCTGATTTTTTTTTCCTTATCTTCTTTCGTGATCTCAATCAAAATTTTCTATCTTAAACAGTTGATTGATTTTAAGGCAAATTCTCTTTCTTCTTCTTCTTCTTCTTCTTCTTCTTCTTCAACCTTGGGGCATAATATTTTGTGCTTAATGATCTACCTTGGTTTTGTGATCTTTATATCTTTCATTTTACGTCAAGAACTTTATCTTTAGTTCGATTTGATCAAAATTTATCAATTTTGTTGTTTCTCCTCTATCTCATTTCAATTTTTATCATGAGGGGGTAGTACCTATCAAACTTCAATCTTTGATTCAGCTTTATCAATTATATCAGTCTTTCTTGAGATTCTTATCTCTGACATGTCAATTACTTATGTCGGTCTTGACTTTGTCTTTTTCAATTGTGCTTATTTTTGTCCCGATGTGTTCCCAAATCGACCACACGTCTAGGTTGTTTTGTGATCCCAAGTTGACCTCACACTTCAACTGCATTCTTTGACTACATGTGTTTCTGAGTCGACCACACATTTGTCAAAGAGGGGCAAATGTATGCACCCTAAAATGGCCGCCTAGACTTTGGGCCCCATTTATCATTTTATCAATTTATCAAATTCCTGAATCAATGCTTTGGAACATTTTCAATTCAAATCAATTTTCTTGATCAAATTGTTATTAATTCAATTATTCAATTATTTTAATATTTCCTAAGGTTTGATCATTTTTATCTAATTAAAAGATTTAATTTTCTTTTTAATTAAATAAAATTTATCTTATTTAATTAAAATATTTAATCTCCCTTTTAATTGAATA
>MU226109.1:1912305-1932389 GCA_018584345.1 Thuja plicata
GTTAATAGAAAATCATTTCTTGCAACATGCTTTTTCAGTCTCTGGCCTATCGGCCGCCATAGCTTTCTGATTCTGTTTCTTCTATCTTCTGTCTTCATTCTCGTAGCAGTTTTGCATGCAGGGTTCTTGGGTAGATTGATGTTCATCGATCTCAATAGTATTAACCCTACTACCTACACCCTGGCCTCTCAGACCAACCACCCTATGTGCCAAATCTTCCATAGCCAAGAATTCCTCCCAGGTCCCAATTGACTATTTAATTAACTCCCTTTCCACAATTAACTTAATTAAATAGTGATGGGAAATGAACTATGCTTTCCCTGACTGAACAAGAGATGCCTTCTTTTTCAAAATATTAAAAAGAAAGATAGGTAAGTCTACTGGCCTGTTTTCATGGCGGAGGGTGCTCATAATTTTGAAGTGAAGTCCATGCACGTACTTGTAACATCCCTCATAGGTGAAGTAAGATATTATAAATGTGGCCGACTGCAAAAAATCCATAGGTAATGACATTCTTGCAGTGCCCCACTTCTTGTCAACCTCCAACTATGGGTCACTATGCAATGTAAATTGTGCCCTAGCCGAACGCAAGTCAATGTCTTTTGTCCATTTTTCCCCTTCTTATGGCAGCTTTGTAACCTCTGCCACTATATCTTCTAAAAAATCAACCCTCCGACCTTTCACTAATACAAACCCATTGTTCAAAGAATTCATAAATTGAAAAGAAATTTCGTCAACGAAGCCATTAAGGCTTAAGCAGTAGTCCAGCCATCCCCGTTGCTGAAAAAACTCACAAGTAGTCGGGTCCCCAAGTAACACCTGATGATCTGTTGGCTCGTGCCTCTGAAGGTCTCCACCCATTGAAAATGATAGAGAAAATAGCTCTGTAGGGTATGCTCAGTTGCTACAAATTTTTTTGAAAAATGCCTGGCTTTCCTTCAGACGTAAGATGTTTTTGTTTTTTCTTTTTGAGAAAAACTGAAGTACATGATAGTAATTAATTTTAAGCAAGCAAGCATTACTTCAAATGATTTTCATAAATGCATTCGCATGTGTTAAGGTTCACCACCTAAACACGTCACAAAATTGTCGTTATTAGGTGATCCTTACTTTAATTTGCTTTCAAATCAACTGTTAAATCATGATGGCTTTAATCACTGAGTGATAGCTAAGCTCCCACATAACGGCGGTCACCATGAAAAGACAAGAAAGAAATAAAGTTTTTTCCTTTTCGCTTGCTAAAATTTGTTTTGGAATTTGGAAGTATTAAAACAAGCATGAATTAAATAACTAACCCCTCCCCCCAACAAAGTACAAGGCATGGGTCCCACTAGGCCGGCACGTGCAAGAATAGAAAAAGAAAAAAACACTCATTTCAAAATAATAAATAAATAAAATAGCTTATGTGCAAAAGTATGCATTACTAACTTGATGTGCAGGAGGAAGAGTGTAATGCTAGGCAACACGTACTGATGGATTGATGTTGTGGTGCGGACATGTGGAAGACAGAAAGGTGATGCATATTTTTATTACGAAGAAAGAAAATCACGAAAGTGAAGTGTTTATTATGGAAGCTGGAATAAAATCATAGCTTGGCAAAAATCTGGGTGGAAGACCCAGATGCATCTACAGCAGGAAGAACACTGTCTGAGTGCTGCTAGAATTGTTGCAGGAAGTCCTGACGACTTGCAGGCTTGTGATATATCTTTAAGCGATGCCCGTTGACAAGGAGTTTGAATCTGACAGGATCAATTGTAGAGAGATGAACAACACCATTATCAAATACTGAAACTCTTTCATAGGGCCCCAACCAATGGGTTTGAAATTTTCCAAGAGTATGCTGATACCGTGAATCATAGAGCAATGCCCAATCACCAATGGAAAACATTTTATCTTTTATGAAGCGGTCGTGCCACTTCTTTCACTGCTGTTGTATCAGTTTTGTGTTATGAAGTGCAGATTTTATGTATTCATCTAATCCATTGAGCTACAGGAGCCTGTCCTCTTATGCTTTGCTGAGGTTTATATCCAATTCCAATGCCATCCTGAGAGTCTTATGGTGAAACTCGATAGGCATGGATGAAGATTTTTCGTAGACCAACTCAAAAGGAGTGAATCCAGTAGTGGTATTCCAAGTTGTGCGGTAAGCCCAGATGGCTTCAGGAATTCGAGTAGCCCAATCCTTTTTGTGAATGGTGATTGTTTTTGTCAGAATGGCATCTATCTCCTAGTTTGTGATCTCAGCCTGCCCATTGGCCTGAGGATGGTATGGTGAAGATTTACCATGCCTCACTGTGTACTCTTTCATTAATTCAACAATAAGGTTAGAGGTGAATTGTGCCCCTTGGTCTGTTACTATTTCTCAAGGCACGCCAAACCTAGTGAAAATAAATTCATACAAAAACTCTGCTACTTTATGGTTCCTTGCATGCCTCATCGCTTTGGCTTCAACCCATTTTGTGGCATAATCTGTGCATACCAAGATATAAGACTTACCATGGGAAGATGGCTCAATGGGGCTGACAAAGTCGATGCCCCACTTGTCAAACAGTGTTACCACCACCTAAGGCTGTAGGGGCATTTCATCAGTCTTTGTGGGACGTCCCATCTTTTGGCATCGATCACAGTGCCAGGTATGCTTAGCTGCATCTTTGTGTAATGTAGGCCAATAATAACCGGTTGTCAATACCTTGTATGTTGTTCGTTTGTCAGAAAAGTGGCTACCACATGGCTCATTATGACATGCCCGAAGGATGTCATAGCTCTCATCTTCATGGACACATCTGCGGGTGACTTGATCAGGACCTATGTATAACATAGATCCAGATATCCATGAAAAGTTAAAACTTTTCTCAGCCAACAACCTTCATTCACGGGGTGAGAAATGGGGTGGTGCCCATCCTGTAGCAAGGTAGTTTGCGATGTCAGCATACCATGAGTTGTATATTGCAAGAGAAAATAGGTGCTCATCTGGGAAACTGACATCAATTGCTACAGGATCATCAGGAACTTGTAATCTAGAGAGAAAATCAGCAACTACATTTTATTTTCGTGGCTTGTCAATGATAGTTATATCAAACTCCTGCAAGAGGAGTAACCACCTGGATAATCTACTAGAAATGGCTGGTTTATTCATCAAGTATTTGATTGCTGAGTCATCAGTATAAACAAATACTTCATAGCCGGTTATATAATGTCTAAATTTATTTAATGCATAGATTACAGCAAGGAGTTCCTTCTCAGTAACAATATAATTTAGTTATGCACCTTGCAAATTTTTGTTGATGTAATAAATGGCGTGCTCAACTATTCCTTATTTTTGACCCAACACTGCCCCAATTGC
Organism: Thuja plicata; assembly: GCA_018584345.1. NCBI lineage: Eukaryota > Viridiplantae > Streptophyta > Pinopsida > Cupressales > Cupressaceae > Thuja > Thuja plicata. The sequence goes on from MU226109.1 coordinate 1,915,649, forward strand.
ATAGTCAGGTGCATCTATGTGGATATGAAATGGCAACTTCTACTTTGGTCCTCTGAGAATAGGGGTCTTTTTCAACACATCCTTCAACTGCTGGAACGATTTCTCACATTCTGTTGTCCATTCAAATTTCACTTCTTTCTTCAATAGATTATGTAATGGAGTGGCAAATTGACTAAAGTTCTGGATGAATCTCCTGTAGTAACTGACATGACCGAGAAAACTCTGGACATCCTTCTGTTTTGTTGGGGTTGGGAGTGTGACAATTACTGCAATCTTTCCAAGATCAACCTGGATTCGAAAGGATGAGAGGTAGTTCCCTAAGACAACTCCCTCCTCCATCATCATGTAATACTTCTCACTATTAAGTGAGAGATTGTAGTCCTGACATCTTTGAAGAAATTTTTCCATATTAGCGTAAGCCTCTTCAAATGTAGTTCCATGTGCAGTAAAATCATCCATGTATATCTCAACATAGTCAACAACAATGTTAGAAAAAATGCTTATCACTGCCCTCTAGAAAGTACTAGGTGCATTGCATAACCCAAATGGTAAGACAAAATAAGAAAATGTTCCCCATGGATAGGTGAATGTTGTCTTATCCTAGTCTTCTGGTGATATCTGGATCTGGTTGTAGCCACTGAAACCATCCAAGAATGAAAAATACATTTTGCCAGCTAGGTTGTCAAGTACTTGGTCTATAAAGGGCAATGGAAAGTGATCTTTCTTGGTTTCCTTATTAAGCTCCCTATAGTCCACACAAACTCACCATTTACCACCTTTCTTGGGGACAATTACAAGAGGAGAGACCCACTGACTGTCAGAAATGGGATATATGAAGCCAACTTGGAGAAGTTTTTGCAATTCAGCCTTTACTATATCTCTTAATGCAGGGTTTATTCTTCTTTAAGGTTTCCTAATAGGTCTGGACTCTGGACTAATATAAATCTTATGGGTACACAATTTTTGGTCAATCCCCTTCATGTCAGTATAGTCCCATGGAAAATATTGTTGATTCTTTTGCAAAAGATGCTCAAGGCTAGACATCTGAGATTCAGTGAGATCCTTATTGACATTCAATTCCCTACTTAAGGCAATCTGCACTCTTTTGACTTTATTTCATGGGGTAACAGTATGGAGATAATCTGGTGCTGTAGGAAACTTGGATGAAGACTTCTGGGGCAATATGGTTTGTAAAGAACAGTTAGGGTCATGATATGAGGGTTCTTCAGAGCCATACTAGTTTGTAAGAATTTCTACTAGTATGTCATCCTCTTCTTGCAAAACCATGAATGGATTTCTATCAATAACCATAAGCTGCTGCACTAAATTGGCTTCAAGGGGGGTGTCTCCTAGATCCGGCCAGACAACTTGGTCAAGTTTAGCTTGAGGTTTGGCTGGAGAATAAAGGGTTAATTTCTTAGTATTAATAGCATCAGATATGGTCATTTTCCTTGAGCGGCATGCAATGCAATTATCTGCTGTGGGTAACCAAGGCCTCCCTAGGATTAATGGATACCCTCCTAGTATGGCTTTTTGAGACAGGGTGATGAAATTTGAGGGGTATTCTAAGGAATCTAGCATGACAACAATATCCTCTACCATACCATCTGGTTTGATAGTTGAATTATCATCTAACTAGAGAAGAGTGGGTGTTTCCCTCAACCCAATGATACAAAGCCTTAACAATACATCCATAGTCATAACATTAATAGAGGCTCCTAAATCAACCAAGACATTCTGTATTTGTATACCATTAATGTGAATGGTAACCACTAGAATTCCTGGATCAGAGTATTTAGGCATCAAAGTTTTACTAAGCATTAGATCAGAAAGTTGTCCAAGAACTTGGACAGTATCAGGATCTTTCTTTTTCCTACCAGGGTGCTTGATACAGACTTCTTTAATTTCTTTATTATAGATTGGAATTTCATTGAGGGCATCCAATAATGGTATTTGGATAGTCATTTGCTTCAGTTGGTCAATCAGGTCTTTTGCAATAGTATTCTCTTTAGGGGAAACTGAAGGTTGGTCCAATCTCTGTGGAAAAGGTGGTTCTTTCTCAACTGGACTAGGTGGTGCAACAACGGGAACAATAGTATTTTGATTGTCAGAAGCTTCCTTAGTATCAAAAACATCAGTTATTATGGGTGCTCTTGGTGCAGGTAATGTAGTCCATGATCTTAGGTGGATATCATTCAATTGCAGTGAATAGGCTTGCTTCTTGTTATTTGGATTTGGATTTGGTTGAGCAGGCAGTTGTGGTTTCTGAGGGCTGTTATTGGCTAAAGAGGTAGATGCATAATAGCTTGTTGTTGAGGTGGAGGCATAATATCTTGTTGTTGATTAGGCTGATTGGGCCCCCACTGAGGTTGTTGTTGCTAGTTACCATGTTGTTGCCATTGGTTATTCGGCTGCGGCTGCTGGTATGAATTATACTGCTGTTGATATGGGTTAAACTGCTGTTGGTTTGGGTTAAACTGAGGTTGAAAGTTCTTGTTATACTGTGGCTAATGAAAATTTTGGTTATACTTTAGTTGTTTGTTTGACCAATGATTATTCCAATTCTATCCTTGAGGGACAAAATTGTGGGGGTTTTGATTTTGCCACTGATTACTATTATTTTTATTAAAACCAAAATGATTTAAGGGGTCTTGAGGCATACCTTGTCTATGAGCCCATGGTTTCCTTTGAGGCACATAAAAGACCTCTCCATTCTCCTCATTTATTGCCTTGAACTCGGTGGGCATTGAAGTAGTGTCCACAGATGCAACAGTTTTGCACTTACAATTTCTTTTCTTCTCCCTGCAATGGGAGTAGAATTCACCCAGCATAGCATCCACATCCTCTTTCTTCCTTTGGGCTTGCATGGTATCTAGATGAGTAGCCACGTCATTGATAATATCCTACTTGAAGTCAGACATGAGATTGGATAGTTCTATCTTAGACACTCCAGAGCCATTTGTCTTTTGAGGCAAGTCCCTTAATCCTCTTCCCTGTTTTATTGTAACCCTTGAGTAATTCATACATATGGTCTTAATCTCCACCCAATGTTTCTTGGTGATGTCACCACCAGCCATAAGGTCCAAGGCTTCTATGCTTCCTTCATTGACACCTTTGAGGAACAGATGCTTCTGTGATTCCTCATTCAACTGGTGTTAAGCATTGCGTTGCAAGTTATACATAAACCTGGAAACATAGTCTTCCAAGGTTTCATCCTCTTTTTGTGACATCTGAAAGATGTCATCTCCTTTTAAATCCCATCCTCTACAGTATTCTTTCTATTTTGTAAGAAACATATTGCTCATGGCATTCCAATTTGGTACGACATTAGCTCTGAGGCTCATAAACCACATTAGTGCAACCTCTTTGAGAGTTGACGGAAATAGCTTCAGCTTATGGGCATCAGTTTTGTAGTCATAGCTCCTACAGAGGATATCAAACTCGAAGAGGAAGGTCTTGGGATCTTCAGTGATAAGTCTGTAGAATTTTGGCAATGCAGCGGCAGGAATGTTCTTCAGGTTTTGGTTACCCTATTGAGGAGGAATTGGAAAGGGGAAGGTAGGCAGAGCCATCGTTGGAGGAGGGCCTGGTTGCTACTATGGTGGTGGCTGGTATACAATAAGAGCTAATGGGTTGTCGTGATACTTAGGCTCATCAAAAAGGACTTCTAGATGTAGCGATTCTTCGGAGGATGAGGGTGATGAAATTTCTCCTTGGGTGTCTGCAAATGGATTTTCAAATAGGTCTTCTTCTTCACTATCTACTTGGGGTTCTTCAGGCTCAGGGTTAAAAAGATCAAATGGTGCAACCTGGTATTGATAAGGAAGGAATCTTTCACGAGGATCTCTTCTTCTATGCATAAAATGCTTTGCTTAAAATTAAATCCCAAACTATAAAAAATGGAATCATGAACACCAAAGTTGTTTGAACTAACACCATCACCGACAGCGGTGCCAAAAATGCCTGGCCAAACAATTGTCTTAGAAACACATAGCATTGGACTTCTATTTAAGGATTGGACACCCTAAATGGCTGCTAAGTATATTATTTAGTCTCATTTAGTTATCGACCAGGGACGTAAACTTTAAATGGTGTTCGCAAAGTATATGCTTCAAACTTCCTTTATTCTCATGGCTAAACCTATGGAATCAAAATACATTATGCTTTATGAATCTATGCTATCTCAAATGAATACAATTAAGCTATGAAAATAGTAATCACAAGAAGGGTTTACTCTGCTCGCCTATGCTATAGGAACAGTGCACCAGTTCTATTACTAGTGGCCGTAGGAATAGTAGAGTTCTATCTTCTTCTTCTTAATGAGCAAAGAAATAACTTCTAATATAATAAAATGATTCACTCACCAAGTGGGCCCCCTCTGATGAGTGAATAGAAATGCAATTACGATAAGAGACTGAAACTGAAATTCTGCACTCTATTCATTCATGGAGGAAAAATACTTGGAAAATAAATAGTGCTACAATATCAAACTCTATTCCAAAAATTACATCAACTAACTCTCTTTCTTCTCCTGTGGAACTACAGAATTCCACTTATTTAAGGTGGAACTACACTAAATCCTAAATCTAGGATCACTCCATTAATGAGGATCACTAATGGATACATCGTGCCCATAACAAAAATCTCAAACAGAAATAGTAGGTCTTCAAGTTCCTCCCAGAATATAGCACGCAGTGGTTCTAGATCTGCGTGCGGTGTCTTCTCAGGAATTGAACTGACTTGTTCCTCCGTAAGAATTCTGTGACACACCCACCTTTAACCACTTTACTTAATTCCTTTCTGATGATGGTGCTTCTGAAGGTAACGGCTATAATTGACCCTTTCAACACCATGCTGGAATTCTTGAATGTGCCATAACTTGACTCCTACAAAACGGTTAGTATGCATAACTTCCGACGCATAAATATATTTTATGATTTAATACTAAGAAAGAAGTGTGAGATTTCATTCAATATTCTTACACAACATTCGGCTATAGGAAGGAAACTACCCATAACATAGCATAGGGAAAAGGACTATCTATTCAACATGCAATCACTTATATCTTGCAACTTCTATCCATTAGCTTTAAGCAAAATACATTATGTTTTCACCATCCATTTTACCTACTTATGTCCTTCCATATAAAAATATATAAAAACCATAAGTTTAAGCCTTCTGCTTCTGAAAACAAAATGCTAAAAAGGAAAGTAATCACATGTAAAAGATGGCCTTTTGGGAGGCTCATCAATGCTTTTAGTAATGCATAAAATTTCAGTATTCACAAAGTGACAATAGACACCGACAAACAGTGAATACCGATAGATGGAGAACCCTAAGAGTAAAGTCACAGTGATCCTCAAGAAAGAAACTTGAAAAGCGTTACTGACGAGAAGAATCACAAGATTTACTGATAGACAGAACTTTACAGTGTTACCCGACAGACAAACAACCCCGACAGAGATACCCGAGGAGAACTGAAGTGTTGTCCAAAGCTAACAAAGAGTTAAACACCAAAAAGAACTGAAGTTTGGAAATGAAAAAAGACATAGCTGGAAAAAAGCTAAAGAAGGTGTTAACTAGTTGTTAACATTGTTTTCATCAACAAGTTAGAATCCTAAGATAAGTAAGAGATTTAAATTTGTTTTATTCTAGTTGTCAAAGAGATATCTACGAGATAAAACTAAAGTAAAGTTTTAAAGAAAAATTGGCTAGTATTGTGGATCACGCCAAGAACAAGAAAGTCAAGAACTTAGAAAATATTGAATCATGTCTACAAAGAGACAATCTAACTCATTGTGAATTAAGGGAGTGAATAGAGAAGAGGATGCTAAAGAGAAACTGATGAAGAAAAACTTCATACAGTCCTAATTAATCAAGCTAAAGAATAAAGGTAATTCCACGGACACCAAGCAACAAAGCACAACATCACCAAGAAGAAATAAGTGGAGCAAAGGTATTGAAAAGATACATTGATCAGAAAGGTATAATGCATTTACAATAGATCTAAAAATTTGCAAGTCTATAGTTGTATTTGTGAACAGATCATTTACTATTTAAATTTAACCATTGGATCAGAAATTATCTTAATTGAGCAGGACTTAACAATCCTTTATATATTGAGATGCACCCTAAGGAGTATCAAAAAGTTTTATCATGAAGATAGCATAGCGATGCCAGATACCAATTGACAAACTACATTGGGTTTGGTCATAAAAGGTAGGATAGAGATGCCAGATATCAAGTGGATAACTATTCTATTTAAATATTCTAACATGGTCACACTTAATAGTGTGTTTGTAACCTTTAACAGGGTTGGATGTTCACCAAGCTCACTTCAGAAGAGTGAAAATTTTGGTTTACCAGTCCCAAGTGGTTTTTCCCATAACATGGTTTCCACATTAAAAATCTGTGTCAATGTGTTTATGAGTCACTACTTTAGTGTTTTTCATTACACATAACTATATCTGGATTGATCGGTATACACTAAGCAAGTTACTCTATTTCGGTAAATGAAAGACTGCTAATCGGTAAACAGTAAGAATAAGGATTAAATAGTGAACTCCGAGTAGTAGTTATTTGTTAAGATTATTTCAAGGCATTCATCTTGTATGACTGAAGATAACTAGAGGCTTAATATTGTGGTACTAAGTTTGTGTGTTGATTTGTTGGAATATTTTTGAGGCCACTGAATCACCCCCACTCTTAGTTATTCTAACAGGTATCAGAGCGTAAAGATTGGGCTTGTGAAGTGTGGATGTTTTCTTCGCCACAATTAGTGGCTTCATCCAAGATGGTGAATAATGCTGAGATAAAAAATGATGTAGAAGAGAAAAGAGAGGAGAATAGACTCATGCAAGAGAAATTGGCAGATATGAAAGCTATTTAGAGGAAGTACAACTTAGAACTGTAACAGTCAGTCAATTGGTAAGAGAGAGTCAAGGGAAAGGTAAATTGGTGGCTGAAGAAGATACAATACCAGAGCCTTACCCTGTGCTCCAAGAAGACCCATCTTGAAGGCTCTAAAAGATATGAGTGGGAAGTATTTGGAGGGTGAACCTCTATTTAGTGGCAAGATGGAACCAAAAGTAGTCATGAAGTAGATAGAAGGAATTGAAAATGACTTCAAATGTGACAGTGTGACAGGGGTACAAATGGTAAGAGTAGCCAAGACAAGATTGAGAGGGACTGCCCTCACTTGGTGTAAGTTTGTTCAAGATGAAAGAATAAAATAAGGAAAGAATCCTATAACTAGTTGGAAAGGCATGGCGGCAAAGGTTAGAGAGAAATACCTTCTTGATGATTATGAGGTCTAGTTGCACAAGAAGAGGAAAAAATTATGACAAAAATACCTTGAAGTAAGTTTCTGCACAAAAGAGTTCCACAAGTTGTGTCTAAAATCACATGTAATGTAGGAGGAGAGCCTAAAAGTGGCTAGATATTTGAATGGTTTAAGGTGGAATATCTAAGAGGAAATTAGCATCTTGAGTCCAAAGATTGTACACCAACGTTATCAATTAGCTCTCAAGGTAGAAGAGAAGCTTAAGAAGAAACATAATTCAAGTAGTAGAAGAGGAGGTAGAGGAAGAGATGGAAAAGGCCAGAGAAGAGGCCTTGGAGGAAGAAACTTTGAAGCAAGAAATTAGAGTGAGTCCAAACTCACTGAGAATAAGGGTGAGTCAAACAGTTCAAGAAGTTGTTATAATAGAGGAAGAGGCTCTAATAAAAATGGAAGAGGAAGATCTAATAGCCAAGGAAGAGAATCCTATTTCTCTTCTATGAAGTGCTATAATTTCCACCAGTATGGGCATCCTACTTATAGATATCTTGAGAAGATTTAAACATCACAAGGAGAAGAGAAAAGGATAAATTATGTGCAAGTGGAGTCTTCTAATGGAAAGACAACAGAGGTGGCACTAGATTCAGAGATAGGAGAGAGCTTGATGATTAGAAGAATATTCCTCAAGGAGCCCATATAGGAAGAACCAAGTCAAATAAGATCTCTTTTCAGAGTAAAAAACAAGATTCTAGGTAAGGTTTGCAAAGTTATCATAGATTTTGGTTCTACTGATAACATTATTTCTATGGAAGCTATTAAAAAGATTAGTTTGAAAAATATTCCTCACACTAACCCTTACAGAGTTACTTGGTTGAATAAAGATCAACATGTTTTGGTTAATAAGAAAGCTTGGGTGGAGTTCTCCATAGGGAGGTATAAGGACACAATGTTGTGTGATGTCTTACCCATGGATTATTTTCATCTATTGTTGGATAGACCTTGGAATTTTGATAGAGATTCTATGTTTAATAGAGCCAAGAAATCTTATTCTTTTAGGAAAGATGGGGTAACATTCAAAATAATATCAATCTTGGAAGAAGTAGAAGTAAAGAAAGGGGGTCCTAATATACATTTGGTGGGAGAAAAATACTTTTTGAGGACACAAGAAGAGGAAGGAGTGGGCTTTGCCTTATTATTGAAACCTAAGGATGAAAAGGTGATTAAGAAAGAAGAGCTACCTATAGAAATCCAAGAATTATTAAACCAATACCAAGATATAGTTAGTGATGGTCAACCAGCTACCCTACCACTTGAGAAGTCTATTAGTCATCAAACAAAATTTACCCTAGGAGACTCACTTGTAAACAAAGCTGCCTATAAGATCACCCCACAACAAAGTATAGAAATTACTAAACAAATCCAAGAATTTCTTGATGAATGATTGATTAGAAAAAGCATAATTTCATATGTCGTTCCCACTATCCTAGCCCCTAAGAAAGGAGGTACCTAGAGACTTTGTACAAACTCTAGATACATTAACAAAATTACCATAAGGTATAGGTTCCCAATCCCTAGAATAGAAGACTTAATGGACTCTCTAGGGGGAGCTAAGTATTTCTCCAAAATTGACTTAAAGAGTGGTTACCACCTAGTTAGAGTGAAGGAAGCAGGTGAATGTAAGATGGCCTTGAAGACCACAGAAGGGATCCATGAGAGGTTAGTTATGCCTTTTGGGTTGTCTAATCCCCAAAGAAATTTTATGAGGCTAATGAATGAAGTGTTGAAATAATTCATACGAAAATGGGTTGTGGTGTATTTAGATGATATCCTAGTGTTTAGTAAGAGAAAGGAGGATCACATTAAGCATCTATAGATGGTAATGAAAATGTTACATGAAGAGAATTTGGCAATCAACTTATAAAAGAATGAGTTTATGAAGCCATAGTTGGTATACCGAGGCTTTGTTATCTCAAAAGGAAACTTGAAGATGGACACAAGAAAGGTAGAAGCTTAATCTTAAATTTTCCTACACATAAGTTAGCTATAGAGGTAAGGAGCTTCCATGGATTGGCACAATTTAATAGGAAGTTTATCAGGCAATTGAGTGAAATATGTGCACTTGTTTTGGTTACCATTAAAAGAGACATGAAGACAAAATTCTAGTGGTAATGAGCATGTTGATAAAGGATTTGAGAATTTTAAGAGGAGGATAGCCACCCAACCTATACTAACACTTCCTAGTTTTGAGAAGTTGTTTACTGTAGAATGTGATGCTAGTAATATTGCCATAGGTGCATTTTTGAGTTAGGAGGGAAAGACAGTGGCATTTCATAGTGAAAAACTCAGTGATGCAAATAATAAATACTCCTCATATGATTTGGAGCTATATCCATTGGTGCAAGCACTAAGGAAGTGGAGGAATTATCTCCTTCCTAAAGAATTTATGGTCTTCACTGACAACTAGGCTTTAAGCTTTTTGAATTCACGAGATAAGTTAAGTCATAATTACTATATGAAGTGGGTGGAGTATATCAAAACCTACACCTTCACCATCAAGCACAAGAAGGGACTCCAAAATATGGTGGCTGATACATTGAGCAAGATATTTCTCATAGTTCAATAAATATAGATAAGGAGCATTGACATAGATAGTTTCAAATAATTGTATCTAGAGGATGAGGACTTCTCAGCAGCTTATAGGGTGTGTAAGGATTTTAAAAATCACTTCCACGGTTAGTACTCTTATTTTACTTTTTAAGAAGGTCTTCTACTTAGAGGAGGGAAACTTTGTGTGCCTAGAGGTTTAAAGAGGGAGAACTTAGTGCTGGAAAAACATAAAGGTTCACTAAGTCAAAATTTTGGTGTTCATAAGACCTTAGAGTTGGTTAAAAGATACTACTATTGGCCAAGAATGAATAGGGATATCCAGAAGTATGTAGAGACTTGTATAATCTATCAAAAGGCTAAGGGGACTTCATCGAATTCAAGTTTTTACACACCCTTTCCAATACCAACTAGACCTTGGGAGTGTCTCAATATGGATTTTGTGGTTGGACTTCCAAAGACAAAACATGGATTGAATAACATCTATGTAATAGTGGACGGATTCAGGAAGATGGCTCACTTTGTGTCTTGTAAGACCACCCACATTATATGTTATATAGAAAATATCTTCTTTAGAGAAGAAGCCAGGATCCATGGGTTACCCCTAAGAATTGTATCAAACAGGGAATCTAAGTTTACGAGTCATTTCTGGAAGACTTTATGGAAAAATCTTGGTACAAATATTTCTTTTAGTTCTACATATCATCCAGAAATTGATGGGCAGACTAATATGGTTAACTAGAGCTTAGGAAACCTTCTAAGCTGTCTCACCAAAGAATATGGATAGTCATGGGATCAATTACTTGCTCAAGAAGAGTTTTCTTACAATGACATGATCAATAGATCCACTGGTAAAATCCATTTTGAAGTAGTTTATTGGATCCATCCCAGGGGTATATGTGAACTCTAAGACCTTTGAAGTAGTGCAAAGAAGAGTGGATACAATGAGGAGTTTTCCCAGTCCATGAAAGAGGTCCATGATACAATGAAGCAAGCATTAGTGGAGAGTACAACACACACCAAAGAAAAGGTAGATGAAAAGAAAAGGGATGTTCAATTCCAAGTTGGATATCTGGTCATGGTGCAACTAAGAAAAAAAATATTATGAAAAGGTGTTCTAAGTAAGCTTTAGATGAGGAAGATAGGTCCTTGTACCATTTTACCCAAATATGGACCTAATGCTTACAATGTTGACCTTCCTACAGACATATGACTATATCTAGTCTTTAATATTGCAAATCTGGTGTCCTAAAAAGGACCAATCCCAGAAGGCAACCATAACTATTCAGAAGATGCAGAATACCTAAAAAAATGAAACTCCCAGTCACCCCAAAGCCCAAAGAAGAGAATATTTTGAGCTCCAAGGATGCTAAGAAGATAAGAACCAAGGTATACATGGAGAACCTGGTAAAGTGGAAATGAAAAGAAGATTTAGAGGCTACATGGGTGTAGGAGATAGAGTTTTAGAAGTTAGGCATAGCCCCTGACTTGATTCCATCAACTGGAAGTTGATTTCTTTTGTTTAGGCGAGAATGGTGCAGGAGCACCTAGGGTTTAAAATCCATTTCTTAGGAAAATTAATAAATTTTAGTAAGATTTTGGATTAATTGAGGGTTTATTACGTTTACTTTTGTATGAGTTTTGTTCATTCACTCTTTGTAATGACCTAAAGGACAAAATGGTTAAAAATTTTGAATTGACATCCTAGATACTTAGGAAGATGTTTTTGGAGTTGTATTATGTATTAGATGTTTTTTTTTAGATTTTATAAATCCATCCAAGGGATTGAAAACGTGGAAAAGTCAAAATGCTAGAAAATATGAAAAGTTGCTAAGAGCAACATTTTTACAACTTTAAAAGTTGCTCAACAACTTTGCACAAAAGTTTATTTTGTCTAAAAGAAGTTATTGATTAGTTACAATGGTTGTTTTGGATGGGGTAATACTATTTAAGAACTCCCATGGAGAAGTGTGGTTGGATGACATTTAGATTGAATTTACACTCTTTGTAAAGTTGCAAACTGGCTCTGAGATAGTTTTAGAGCATTTTTTCTTGCAATAACTTGTTAATGGATTGGATTACTTGAAATTTCATTGTTTTTAGTTTCTAATGAGTCTCTAATAACTCTGTGTGGAAAGAGTTTGTCAAATAGTTTCCATTTTTTAGCTTCCTGTTAAATTTCTTTCAAGTTGTAGTTCTCTGGTGCAATTCTAGACTGTATATAGAAAATGGCTCCTCGAGGTCATTAGATCCATGGAAATCAAAATGGGCCTAGATGGAATTAAAATGGAGACATTGTAAATAATTTTATTTTTTCATTTTTAGTAGAGGTGTTAGCATTGAATTATGACCTCTTTCCCTAGGCCAGCTTGGCTATAGCTCGAGTAAGATAAAAGAGGAATGGTGTGTCGAATCGTGTAGGGTTGGATTGGTAGGAGAAAAATAGGGGTTGGAAAGTTATAAAGGAGAGGTGATACAACTCCATGAGAAATGGTAGTATTGGAGGAGTTGATTTCATGAGGTTATAATGACAAATGCAGAGTAAGGGCCTATTAGCGCTATATTTAAGGACAGAGTCCCTAAGGTTTTAGGGTACTGTAAAAATGAATTGGGAGAACAAGACTTGTGAAAAAAATTGTATTTCAATAATGGGTGACATAATCCTATGAGATTTTTTAGGGTTGTTTAGATAATTTTAAAGAAAAACTTTAATTTAACCTTGAATAGGGCTATAAGCAGTTTCTAGGCCTAATCCTAGATCGTAGGAGTTCTATGTGTGAAAGGATGTTTCAAAGTTTCAAACCTTTAAGAATGTCCCAAAATGACCCAAGGATGTGAGAATTCAACTTTTCATTGTAATGTGAGTAAGTTTTCTTAGTTGGATATAATCTACACTTGTAGATTTAGTGAGCACTGAAGGAACTTATTGATAGGGTGGTTCTTGATTGGAAAGGTAAAGTTCTTAATGACTTACCTTAAAGTTTAGGGTTTGAGAGATGCCTAATAGGTCTAGGAAATGGAACTTAGGAAAGTGTCAAGAGGACTCTAGGGTGAGAATAACCAATCCTATCAACACTCGAGGGTTCTAAAATTATTATTTGCATCACTAAATAGTCTCTGTGTTAATCACCTATCAAGAAAAAGAGTGAGGGAGAAAGAAATAGTAATTCCCATTTCAAGAACATGTTACTATAAAGATCTATTATTTAATTTTCATAATCCACACAAGGTAATATTCAAGCATTTTAATTCTTTAACCATGATGGGAAAGCTTTTTTTATTTCAACATAACAAAGAACATGAATATGAATGCACTCCTAATGCATCAACTTGCACATCCATGGAAACATGTACATAACAGAGATGAAACAAAATAAATTATAAAAGAAACATGATAAATTATTTTTCCAATTTATATCTGTTGCAATCATTAAGAACTAGAGTTCCAATTACTTTAGAATCACATGATATCAAATTAACAGCTTCTTACAAAAATCAAGGCATGACACAAGGAATAATACATATGAGTTTAAATTAGATCACTATTTAGCTAGATGGTTGTATCAGTTCATCATCTCCTTCCTCCAATCAATGTCAAAATAAGTGTTGAGAGTCTTGATCCAATTCTTCTAATAGAATCATCGTATTGATGTTGTTATTTATCTATTCTATTTTTTGTTTGTTTTTATCATCATATTAATATTGTCTCTCTTACTTCTTATTTGTTGGCTTGTAAAGGCTCTGAGTATTGATGTCATATTCATAACCCAATCTTCCATTAGGATCTCTTGGATTTGTTCATTACTCCATGGCTTATGATAATTATATATAGTCTTGACTATATTAGCTAGAATATGTGATACAAACTCAAGTGACCTATATTTGTATCTTTTCCTTTGCTGTGATATTAATTATTGAAAATTTCTTATCAATATATGGCACTTATAATCAATATGTGGAAGGTGACTCATCTTTTATTATTATTTTCTTATATAAATAGTTATTTTATAATCCTTTAATTAATTCATTTGACCATGATTGACAATCATTTTGATCCATTATTTTCATAATTTGGGTTTTCAATGGGGGATATAAGACTAGATTTTTTACTACTACTACTTCTTGTATTCAAGTGACTTGGGATGTTGGTCTTATTTTACTTTTGTGGAAATTTTTGTTAGACAGGAATAATTATAGTTTTTAGAGACATTAAAACATCATTGTGTATGTTTGGCATAGGACTTTTTAATTTAATTTAAGAGACTATTTCTACTCGATCCTCTTTTGGTTAGACCTTTTTTCCTATTGATCTCATGTTTATTTAGAATTTGTATATTTTTAATTCTCTTGTTTCTTCTACTTACAAGTCTCAAAATATTTTGATGGATCCTCTAGAAGAAATCCTAGTCTAGCTGGGATTGAAGGTGTTTGTTATGACTATTATGGCTTTGTTAAGAAAGTTTTTCTATGGCTATTGGATTTTGCAATAATAATCAAATGGAAACTTGTGCCTTCTATTTTTATTTGTACAAGGCTTGATTTTTGGGTTGGAAGCATATTATTTTTGAGACGGGCTCTATTATTTTGACTTACATTTTGAAAAAACAATAATTTTGAGAGTTCTTTTTCACTTCTAGCTTAATTAGTTGATTGAATTCATGATTTATCTAAGATGAAATGCCTTTTATTGGGATTTTCTCTGTCTTAGTTAGGTTAATTAGTTTTTACATCTACTTCAAGGTGATATGGGATAATCATTGGACTTCATTCTCTCTTTTTTCAAGGGTCGTGTGTTCTTGGAATTGGTAGACTTGTGGGAGCACTTTTCGGTCCTCCTAGTTTTTCTTACTATGCTAACTACAAAGTTTTGGAAATATTTTTGTATTCTCTTTATAAATTTACCTTAATTATGGAGCTGATATTGACCTAAAGATGGTTGTCTCTAATGAATTTACTATCATATGGCCGAAAGTGACTCATTAAAMATTATTAATTGTCTAAGAAGTTTTCGGAAGCTGAGCTAAGCAATAAAATTTTTGGTTTTGGATAGTATTAGCATGCACAATCCCTTTAAGGATTTTAAAAATTTTCATGTATTCTACGTAGGCAACATAGTTGTCGATAGGTTTTCCAACCTTAGTATTTTACAACATAACAATTCTTATGGTAGTGGCTAAAGATAGTGTCCCTATTGATGTTAAATTGTTAATTAAAAATTATTGTAAATACTGCTAATTCGAATGAGTTCTGGAAAATAATGGTTTGATTGTTTAAACTCGTACAACACAACATGATGATCTATCCTTCCCACATAATGGTGTATAAAGGATAAGCCTCTTTTATGATCATGATTTATTATGCTTGCGTTTTCATTTTCATGGTTTTGGCATTCGTCTTCTCTCTATGTAAAATGGGAGGTCATAAAAATAAGGTTGATCCTATTTCCTATCAAAAATTATGGGAAAACCCTCTGCTGTGGGATGAATTTTTAGAAGGTGACCTTAATCACATTTAAAAATAATATGGCTTCGACCTATAGGTCACCACCACCTTTGTTGAGGGTTGGAATGAGGGTATTCTTAAGGTGTATGATTTTGAGATTTTTATTTCTACGGAACTGATAGCACAAGTTTATAACACTCAGGTCGAAGGAAATATTTTTTCAAGGACCAAACTTTTCTGATGAAGCTATGGCCATTTTAATTGAACAAGGTGAAAGGGATAAAGTGAATACATTGAATGATGGGGACAACAACTCGGGCACCATTAAACTACTTTGGGCTGATGAGGCAAATGTTATTATTCAATATATCACTTTTGATGGTCATTTTACCAGGCTTTTTTGCTATCCCTTTTTGATTTTGAATCATTATTGGCATGACAAATGTATTTCCATTTCCTTTTATCCTTTTATCATTTTCCTCTCTTTTTTATGGCTTGAAAGACCATTGAAAATAACCTTCCATGTCAATCCTCCATGAGGGTGTAATTCTTCTAATTATTGAATATGCAAAAGCCTTTCAATCCATAAAAAAATTCCCCCAATAGTGGGATTAGGTTTTACAAGAATATTCATCACTATTATGAGGTTTTTATTACTAACACAAAGGATGATCCTTAAGATGAGAATGCTTGTTTCCATCTGGGAAAAACAAAAAATCTCAAAAAGGATATTTTGGCTCCTAATAGACCATAGGTAGTTGTATCATATGATGAAGACTCAACTATGCTCCATTTCATGGGCTTGTGCTAAATATCTATGGCCCCTACTATGATGTTAAAGGTAAAATAAAAGAAGGGGATTCTTCTATTCTGTCAGCTAAGGGAAAAAAAAAAATCCCTAGTATGTCCCATTTAGTGGGAGGTGACTAGAAGATCTCTCCTCACATGAAGAAAGCGGAAAAAAAAAATTAGTTGGACATTGTCAGTCAAAATGAGATCAAGGAATCTGTTCAACAACCATTGTCTATCGACATTGTAGAGGTAGGTTTTTATATAGAAATCCTATTTGAGAATGGAAAAGAGACCCCAATGGAGAAGGGCTCCTTTGTGTATGATACAATGGATAGGAGGAAACGTTGGTAAGGATGTGATTGAAATTCAATTTTCCCTTTTCATGTGGTTGATATCCAAAGTCAATTCAATGAAGAAAAGTGTTAATTCACTCTAAGATAATCTAGAGAAGGGATAGGGCAATGTTACTCTGAAAGTACTAAATACTGGTAAAATTATTGCCAGTATCCAAAACCTTGCTAAGGTTTTCAAGTATATGAAGTAAAGGATTGAAGAAGGAATAAAAAAATGGAAGAGTGTTTTCAAAAGGTTCAAGAAAAAATAAGAGTGATTGTGGTAGTTAGT
>MU226110.1:8950-21096 GCA_018584345.1 Thuja plicata
AATGAACAAAACAAAGCACTAAATATGTGGGCTCAATGAACAAAACACATCATATAATTTCTTTTGGATTAGAAATTGAACAACACAAATCACTAAATCAATGTGGTAAATTAACAAAGCAAACTTTTCCTTTATGTCTTCTTTAAAATAGGAATCATTAAAACAAGCTCAACATAGCTTGGAGGAAAAGAACTTTGTTTATAAGTGCTTGAGGAGAAAATGGCATGGACTAGGAGAGTATTCTCTTCTTCTTTTGAAGAATCAGAAATCTAGAAATCCTAAGCTCGCCAATCCTGGTTACCGATCTTTTAACAGTAGAGGGCCTGCCGGTTGAGGAAAAAAATCTCCCGATAATGACCCAAGTGAGGACAGGTCTTACGCCGACCCTTCCAACTCACTATAAATAGTTTCTTCCTTATAGGCCAAAGTGTCAGAAGATGGAACTAGTTTTGTTCTTGGAATTTTGACATCATTCCTTGAACATATCAGGGTATATATAGAGCGGAGCTGCTTGTATCTTGCTTGCAAGACTATATATATTCATGTACTCATAGGGCTATACGCCTCAATTTTTCCTTGTGCAATTCTATGGGGGACAGTGACAAACGGATTGCCCAAGAATCTACAACAACTTCAACTGAAAGAATACCTGATTCATCCCCAAAAGGGTGATAATCTTTGTGCAAGGCAAAAAGTAATTTCCCCAAGACACTCATCATATCGTGCCCTCACTTGCGTTTGGAGTCGGCTAATACAGCATCATGACTGCAGCCATTATGTGCTTGGTGATGGCTGTATTCTGATTAGGATTTGAGTGTGTGCCTAAGTCAATGAGCAAATATTTTCATCCTCCACCTAGAAAATAGGGAAAAAAGTGTGTCTATTTCTCTAACAAAGCAACATTTTCTTGATGTGTCTGAAAAATCATTAACAAAGATAAACTCTTCGAACAAGCAACAATATTCAAAACTTTAGATACAGGTGTTTTTCACTCACTTGCAAATCTCTAGACCAAACTAGTGGCATGAAAAGCAATGAAAATCACTACTCTAAGCCATGCACATGCTATAGAAACAAATTCAATCCATTTACAAACTACTATAACTTTGTAACTAACAATTTTACACAAAACCAACCACTTCTCTATATTCTCAAAGCAAAAACCGTACAATAGGTGTCTAACCTTCAGATTAGGTCATCAAATGTATTAAATAGGAAAACCATGCCTTTTGTTTCTTCTTAGGTCACTTCTCCATCATTTTTGCAAACTTGGACAATGTTGTCCGAGTAACTTTTAAATGTTGCAAAAGTTGTTGAGCAACGTTTTACATCTTTTTGCACTTTTCACAACTTAATGCAAATAAGATCAAGAACTAATCTAACCTCATCCTAGAATTCTATCCTTGTTCAAACATGATTCTTAACATCTCAAATCCCTTATGAAATCATGCTAGCATCATCATCTCTTCTGACCAATCAAGAGGCTTTACAACATTTTAGGCCCTAATTGCAACTTTCTAAGGACTTAAGACTTAACTAGACCCTAATCCCTATTATACTCACACACTATGGTCAACATGACCTTATTAAATATAAAACATGACTAAGAGGGATTCACACAACAATATTGCATAGGATTGATTTTACCAACCCATGTGTGCTCTTGAATAATTCTCCCCCTCTGTACAAAGATTAAGGAACATGAGGGGATATCGTTGCCCAACTTCTTGAAATTTATTTCCTCCACACATGTAGCTTCAAATTTAGAGTGATCCTTCCAGTGGACCAAGTGCTCTGTATACACCTTGGCTCTGGTTTTCTTGTGTTCACTCTAGACTCTAAAATATTTTATGCTTAAGGCTTAGCTTTTTGAGGGAAAGCTATTGTACTGTCATCTTCTAAGATCTCTTAACTAGTCTAGTTTACTTTAGACAATGGTCCCTTGAACTTCACTAAGTTTTCTAAATTAAACACTGGTGAGATGCCCAGATCTAAAGGAAGTTTCACCTTATAGGCAATTTTCCCATACTTAGCTAGTATCTTGCATTGTCC
Organism: Thuja plicata; assembly: GCA_018584345.1. Taxonomy (NCBI): domain Eukaryota; kingdom Viridiplantae; phylum Streptophyta; class Pinopsida; order Cupressales; family Cupressaceae; genus Thuja; species Thuja plicata. The sequence goes on from MU226110.1 coordinate 11,003, forward strand.
CACTCTTTTCGCAACTTTGTAGGCATCAATCTCTGCAATATGGATTTGTTTAGATGAACCATGACATATTCCTCTACTTCAAACTGAACATCTCTTCTTTTCTCATCCTCCTTGTCTTTCTAGTTGTGATTAGCCTTTTGTATTTTCTTCTAGACTTTCTCTTGAATCTCCTTCATTGTCTGAAAGAAATATTTTGCATGACCACTCCTATAGTCCATAGGTCTTAGATCTTTGATTTCACACACTCCCCTTAGGTGCATCACATATACCATCTCAAAAGGACTTTTGCAAGTGGTCTGGTTAACACTATCATTATAGGCATATTCAATTTGTGGTATAACTAGATCCCATTTTGTCCCATACTCTTTGGTTAGGCATATAAGAAAATTACTCAACACCTTATTAATCACCTTAGTTTGACCATACATCTGTGGATGGTAAGTTGATCCAAAAGAAAATTTAGTACCAATTCTGCTCCATAGAGTTTAACATAAATGATCCATAAACTTTACATCCTTGTCTAACATTATGCTTAGGAGAAGTCCATGTATCCTCAAAAATTCCTCTAAAAAGAGATGAGCTATATAGCTTGCATCATGGATAGTCTTGCAAGGAATAAAATAACTCATTTTGCTAAACCTATCTACCACCACATAGATTCTATCCAATCCTATCTTTTTCTTAGGGAGCCCTACTATAAAATCCATGATGATGCATTCCCATGGTCTATTTTGAATGGGAAAAGGTTTCTACAAACCAACATTACTATCTCCCCCTTTTTCTTTCATACACACAACAAATTCCTCAACATACCTTCTTACATCCAATCACAAGCTCATGCTCCTACACTTTCAATAGACTATAAGGTGTCTTCTCTACACACATTATAACCTATAAGATAACTTAAATTTTCTTCATCCCCTAGTCTTCTTGACCAGCCCAATTATGAAGAAAGAACTACCAAGCCATGACTTCTACTTAGTTCTTACTAGCTTCCTACTCTTTAGCCCTTAATCTCACTGTTACCCTACTTCTTTACATGTGGGATAGTAATCAAGAACAGTAAAAAATTGCACGAAGATACACCTCTTTAAAAMTATTGTTCAACTAATAAATATGAAAACACATTGCTATTKCATTCATATTATTAAGTTACATTGTACTCTAAGTATTGATTAGATTCAAATTTTCAAATTTATATTTGATCATTTCATTGTGCATTCAAACTGAATGTAATGAACAAGTGTTCCTTCCATGTTACATCTTTCATACTGAGAAATTTGAGGACATAGGCAACAAAGAAAGTAAAATAGAAGCATGATGAGGTTTAGGGGTCCATGCATTGCATTTCAGAGGTATTCTACATTCTTGAGCTGATTACCTATATCATCTGAGTCTTCATGTCCTTGGTCTTGTCTCTGTTTGTCCTGTATCGTAGGTTACCTTTTGGTCCTGTCCTGCATCATGAAGATAAGGTGTTAGATCCAAATTGGATCTAAGAAATATATGAAAACCTAAAAGCACCATACTTCAGTCAAACTTCCAGAATTGAATAGTTACCAATAACATCAATATAATGGAAAGCTATGCATCTGCAGTAACATGATAATAGCATCAAAGAGGCATATCTTTATGAAATCCTTTACTATATTTGAAAAATGCAATGAAGAAGAGAATCATGATTGGTCACATTATTCAAAATTACTATAGTGTGTGTTTGATCATCACTCTAGTTGTCCAGAAACTGTAGGAACCCAGAACAATGTAGCTATGTATTATCCCCTTTCCCATAACAAGTTTCATGAAAGCAGTGCTATCTTGCAAGAGTGGCATAACTATGGTAATGTGATGTTTAAGCTTGCTGAAAAGAGATAATAGATGTAAGGTTGTTTGTGAGTGTTGTGAGCCCATGCTCTAATGTCATGAGCATGTGCAAATTTTGAATGTGTGCAAGCAATGAAGAACAATCAAAAGTATGTGCTGAGACAAGTCATGCAGGTGAAGAAGAGAAAGAGATGTTCTGATATGTAGAAATCTAATGACATTAAGTTTTTCCATTAGTATACTTAAGTGAAAACATGATAAAGGTCATCACTATAGGCATAACCAATGGACAACACACTGGATAGCCGATGAGATGACAATGCTTGACATGAAAATGCAAAGTATAGAATTACCCGACGAACACTGACAAGTGTTGAAGCGATGACAAAGCATAAAGGACATCGCCGATGGTACATTTTTCTGAATGACACTGATAGAGAAGAAAAGAAAAGGATCCCAATGAGTAGTTCAATATAGGAAGATTGACAGAGTAGAAGACCAACAGACTAACAGAGCAGCCCGACCATTAGAACTAACAGTCAGTTACAGAACCCGCAAAAAGTGGATCTGACTTTCCATGTCTGATAAAACATTGTAATTCCATTTATATAGTTTTAATTTGTTTCAAAACATTAATTTTGTGTCAAGAAAGCATATTGTAAAGGTTTTAAAGCATCCTAACGAATCTAAAACATATCTAACTAAAGATCAAGGTCAAGTTGCAAACCTTGAATCTATAGTTAATTTGAAAAGTGTGAATCAAGAATGGACCTAGAAACTAGTATATATAGATGTTCAATCATTTGTAATAGGTAATGAGTTGATAAATGATTGTAGCCACGGAGAGCATCTAAGCAGAAAAAGTGAATTCATGCAAAGTTCAAAAATAGATCATATCAGTTCTCAAGAACATAGACAAGGCTACCGACGAGCAGAGATAAGGTATCATTCAATCAATCAAAGTGATTACATATACATTGTAAGATTTATAGGATCTGTTATCAGAAATTAGAGATTGCACATACTATCATATCAACATTTATAATGTAGTTGCATTCTAACAAGAGTAGCACATCAGAGATCCTTTTGTAGAAGGTGGACTTAATAGTTCTTGATAAATCTCTTAACAACATGCACATGTAATGGTGTTGCTAAAGCTTCAAATGAAGTAGAGCCTAACAGGTCTCTACTCTAATACTCCTAACAAGTTAGATAATCAAAAGTTATCAAACTGTAGGCCTTCACCAGCTCCCTTCTTGCCTGCAGATAGTGAAGTTTTGTGGGTGACATCCCCACCGTAGTTTTTACTTCCTAACATGAGTTTTCTATGATATCATATCTTGAGTTATGTGTTATTTACTTTCATGTATGTTTCTTGAATGTTTACACATGTAAATAACTTATGTTATGATTTCACATACATAATGAAAGATGAATAGATAGATAGGTGAATATACAAATCTAATGACACAAAGGTTAATGGGACAATCACATAAAAGTTTTAGAGGTACTGATTCACCCCTTCCCTCTCAGTACATTATTCCAGTAATTGCAATAATTGGTATCAAAACTAATTCTTTTTCTTGAAAATCTTAAAGACTTAAGAGAAAAGATCAAGCCAATGGAAAAGTACAAACTAGACAAGACTATTGAGAATGAGCAGTTACAAATTCAGATTTACTATGAGCAGTACAAAGAGGCGAGAGTAAGCATGAGAAAGTTGCTCGATGAAAGAAATATTATGGAAAATAGGCTTAATGAGAAATATTATCAAGAAGAGGAGATCCCAGATTAATTCAACTCAGCTAAATCAACAACAAGAGAAGTACCAAACACACCAGTAGAAGAGATTACAAGTCTACAAGAGATAAATCTACATCTGACAGAGAAAATCAAGATGATAAAAATTGGTCAAGAGACTCAGATGGTAAAAATGATTGATGTCATGAATGATTCAAGAAAATTTGAATCAGAGAGAACATTGGCTATTGATGATAGGAGGAAAATGATAGAAAAGCTACAAGGAAAAGAATGAGAGATTCAAGGACTTACTTATCATCACCATGAGATTACCAATCAGATTATTCTTATGAGTCAAAAAGCAAATAGATTAAATAATGAACTCATTGAATTAATATAGATCATCGGTGAGCTAAGGGAAGATAATGAGAAGCTAAAGCATGAATTCAGAATTTAGAATCAGCACAATGAATTAATCAAGAAACCTGTAGATAGCAATAAAAGAATGGATGTTTTCCTTGACGGATAAAGAAGAGTCAACAAATACATATGTATAGGGTACACCAACAATGGAGAATCATCTAGTCAATCAAATCAAGGGAATGTTTATGCAACTCCAAGAACCATGAAGCTGTCATGCAATCACTATGGAAAACTAGGCCACACCTCAAACATTTGCAGAAACAAAATGAAAGGTATTCCTCAATCACAATCTACTTTCATTGGTAATTGTTATAAATGTCATAGGAAAGGACACAAGGCACATGAATGCAAATCCAAGGTGACAAATCCAAAGAAGGAAACCTACATGGACAAGTACTGTCCTACCTACAAAATGAATGGACATACACATCAAGAGTGCTTGAAAAAGAAAAAGAAAGAATAGACACCAAAACAACACTACAAACTGACAAGAATTGAAAACTCATATGTTTGGGACTATAACACATCGGTAAACTGCACACCATGTGGAAGGTATGGTCATATTTCTGCCAACTGTATGAGAAAATAGACTAGAAGACTAAGAGGATGGACCAATCTAGGTATGACATGTTTACATTGTCATAAGGTTGGACATGTGGTAAAGGAATGCAAAGACCAACTGACAGACACAAGCACTTATCCCAATAGAAACACCATTGATGACATCAAGAAGATGAGAAACAAGATGTGGAGAAAAGCTACAAAAACTGAAGGTGCTGGAACAAGCAATGAAAATGATGACACCCCATCCAATGGATCTAGTGGCATCACTATTCCCAACTAAGCTACACAAGTAAGTATAGCACTGCATTATGACAAGTTATATTATGCATCGGTTCTGTTACACATTGATCATATTGACAAAATTATCATTATTGAAGATGCACTATATTGTTACTTGTAATGTTATTGAAAAAATAATTCCATCGGTAAAAGGGTACAAAAAGGTATCACTGAACATAGACAGTAAAGTTGACACTACTTACCGAAATGTATCGGGCATTACACAAAATCCAAGTCGCTAAGTGTAACTGAGAGACATTGGTGATCTTTGATCTGACAGAGATTGTTGTTGCCATCTTACCGACAATCATCAGTGAAGTCACAAAAGCTGCTAGCTACCCCAAAACTTTGTGCCTATGCCAACAATACTATTTATGCCTCAATCAACGAACTCAGTCCTTGTATACCGATGAGTTGTTGGGCATTAATGACAACTTAGGACATAAAAGTTATAAAAGCATGACGAAAGAACTCATTTCACACCCACAATTTTTGAGCAAGAAAGAAGAGCTAAGCAGAGTGATTAAAGAGTAGATTGAAGTGCGATCTCAACAAGATTCCAACATGACTCAAAAGATTCACAAATGATCACAGAGATTAAGTAAGTACCTATAATCACCGACCGCACTGTTTAGGTTATGAAAAGCCCTAAATTTCAAAATATGATGGAATCTACTTCAATAAGAGCAAAAATGAAATAGGATAAGAAGAAAATGATTAATCTTATTAGCAATAGTACTTGTGTTGAACCTAAATACAAGTTACACCCATAAATTGCATCACAACCTGATGATTCTAGAGCATTCTCCATAATTCCACCTAGGGTTTTTCTGGTAGAGGACGTAAAGACCTATATACATTGTAAGATCTTGGAATTAGGAGATCTAGACCTAGACAATTCCTATAAGGCACTATGTGATGAAATTGGAAACCTAAAAGAAGAGCACAAGCATCTGGATGTGAAAGGTCTGACAAATTCGTTACACTTTCCTAGGGTTTTCAAGACAGAATGGATACGGATAGTTCTTAGCAAAATACATAACCAGACATTGTGGCTTGATGAGCCTAAACAAATAACAAAATATGTTATTCATGTAATTACTAGATATCCCACAACCGACAAGCCATAAGGTCACAAGCACCTATCCTTGAAGGAAGTAGAAAAGTTGATAGGTGCAAAATAGGACAAAAGAGGTCTCAAGGTTAACACCATCACTGATGAGGAACTTAATTTTGGTGCATGTGTGATAGGATATAAAATATTTCAGGCCAGTAGAATGAAAAACATAGCAAGCACTGCTATGAGCACAGCCTACAAGTTCATCAAAGAAGGAAAGAAGATGGATCTTGCAGAAATATTGTTAACTCAACTTGAGGATAACATGAACACCATAAGGTCATCAAGGACAAACACTTGTAAGTTTGGTTCTCTTATTATGTGAATATTATTTTACTTTGAAGAATACTTTCCTTCCATAGGAAAAGTAGTATAGGACATAAAAAAACTAGTCACCATACAGATATGTGAGCATATAGAATCATTAGGTAGATATTTTGATGACCTAGTGAATGAGTATTTCAAAGGATTTAAGGAAAAGATGCAAGCTAGAACAAGGATACCTAAGAGTTTGATAAAAGAACATAAGGATGACATATGTTTTATGGGAGATACTAATTTTACCGATATCAAACCAGTAGTACCTAGAAAATATTGGCAGTCATCATTAGATTATGAGATCAAAATAGGACAAGCTAATAAGTGCATCCAGGCACTATTAAATGAAATAGTGGACAATAATCAAGAAAGATTTGGGACTTATGAAGAAGCCAAACCAAAAATCAAATCAGATCTTGTTGTCAAGAAAATTGTAAACAAGAAGAACAAAATTGTAAAGGACTTAACCAAAAAATTCATAGTTGATGAAAAAGGTGAAGAGGAAACAAAAGACAAGGAAGAAGAAACCAAGGGCCATTCACCTATCAGTGAAGATATAGAAAAGAGTGATTTAGAGGCCACATAGTCAGATTCATTGCCCCTCCTCCACCTAAGAAATCAAGAACAACTGCTTCTTCGAGGACAAGAAGCAAAACAACAAAGGAAACAACTCCTTCACCATTAAAGAAAGGAAGAATGAGAACCTACAATAGGAAACCAGTCTCACCAAAGGGGAAATAGACCAAAAGGAGGAAGTTAAATAGAACAAAAGAAGATCTAGAAGAGTCAACTATGGATGAACCTGACATAGAAGTACAAAAAGGGAAAAAACCCTTGATTCCAAAGACCATTGATGAAATATGTAAGAACATTTTAGAATCACCATCTATTTCTGATCCTAACATTAGGAAATGGTTGAAATTTGATCCAGAGGATCAAAACAAAATTGAAGAAGCTATAATAGCTAAAATCTGTATACACCGTTATGTTCCACTTCAATTCTTAGAATATGATGTACCCAAGGAACTAACAGAGAGATTATCTACAAGATGGACATTTGCACTTCACCAGGAAAAAGACAAAAGAGAAAGAGTACTTGTTACTCTTATGCCTTCTGATTCAAAGAAGAAAGAGATACATAAAATGCTGGAAAAGTATGAAAAGGATTTCTCACCCAAAATGAGAGCATACAAATTTCTCAAAGGGAATCTGATTAAGCTAAATCCAGAAAGCATTAAGAAGTGGTGCAAGATACTTAACAAGACCACTAAGGAAGCTAGCCTAGAGAAAGAACACATCATCATTAAAGATGTACATGATGATTCATCAGTGGAATTGGACAAAGAAGAGAGTGATACAATAAGCCACAAATATACTAAAGTTGTAGATGAGGTATGCCCTGACACTACTCTTGACAAAACTCAGAGTGAGGCAAGCCAAATTCCACCAAGACCAACTCATATTGACTTGGATGATAAAGCAGAGGTTACCAAAGAAGAATTGATAATAAAAGGTAACATAAATGAGGATGTTAATGATGAAACATGGTTGGATAATATTGTTAATGACATTACAAGAAAAGACCCTGTAGAAGAGGTGCAAAAAGATAAAGATATCATTGTTGCACAAGGTAATACCAATGGATAGGACACAAATATTGACACTGTAGAGGTATATACACTAACCAACATGAAAATATTGATAGAAGCTATTGATATTGATTCAAGTCAGGAGAAATAATCTAAGAAAGATGATAACATACTCGAGGACACAGGTAATGAAGAAAATAAAGATGCATCAAACACTCAAAAAGATACAAAAAAAGATATGAAGGATGCAACTGACACTCAACAAGAGTTGTCTACTAAAAAAGATAAAGGAGAAGATATTAACAAAGATGAAATATTGAGGAATGGTGAAGAAAAATAAAAAAAGTGAATAAGTTAATCAAGATGATATCATTAAGGAAAATGAAGAAAAATCTATTGATACACCCAAAGCCAATGAAGAGACATCTTCACAAAACCAACAGGTGGACTCTAAACAGAAGCAACAAGAAGCTTCATCTTCTCAACCTTCACCTACCAAATCAATCCAATCTCAAGATCTACAAATGGTACTTCACCAATCAATCTCCCAACCAAAGAAGAAGAAGAAGAAGAAGAAGAAGAAGAAGAAAGTAATGAAGAAATATATCTTGGCTGTAACACTTGATGAGGTAATTGAAATACCCAAGTGGGATGTATCTACTTTAGATACTGAAACACTTCAAAATTTTGGAGTGATGTGTCAAAGAAAATCTATACAAGACAAAATAAAAAAGGCAGATAGGGAAGCCCAAGCACTTGAAAAAGATAGGGCTATACTAAATCAACTTGTTCCTGAGGTAAAAGTTGAGAATGACACATCAGTCATGGAAAAAATCATAGTTCTTACCGATGTTGTCACTACTCAAACTGTAGATGCAGAGTAGGAAATGGAAGAACAGGCAGAGAAGAAGTATCAACACAAATTAGTTCAAAAGATCAGCCAAGAAGTGGCAGAGAACAAGGTAAAGCACTCTAAATGAGAAAGTCAGTTAGAACCTATGATTGCAGAAGCTATTACCTTAGTTCAATAAATGTGCACACTTGAAAATTTCACCAAAGAGAATAGTGAAAAGTTGTCACAACTAGATTCAGTTCTGACGACGAGTTCACAAAGTTTAACCTTTGATGCAAATACAATAGAGTTGCATCATGACAAGATCACAGAGGTAAACATGTTAAGACAAGAGATATGGGATGCAAAGACATAGTTTAGAAATGAGGTTGCCAAGGTGCAGGCCCACATCTTTCCAAATATCACCACTCTGTAACAACACATTACAGATGCAAGGAATCTAATCTCAACCCTGGAGATGTCTATGGTAGACAAAATCTACGATATGCATGTAAGGATATCACTTGAGCACATGGCTCTAGAAAATTTGAAGGAGAAATGGGAGAAGATGATGGAGGAAATCAAAGCCTCCCACTCACACATTTTTGAAAAGTTGCAAGTACCTTTCCCTTTATTATCAAAAAAGGAGGAATGAATAGTACATATGTACAATATACTACATTAGTAGAAAGATAAAAAGATATGTATGTTGTATATACAACATGAATATGCAGACTATATCAAATATCAAAAGAAGGGAAGGTAATTAGATGTACATAAAATTACACTTACCGACATATGCATAGGGGGAGTCATTTCATGACTACAAGAAAAATGGCTAAGGATGAAGTATACACAGGTGAACATACTAATACATTAAATATGTTGCACATATTAGTTTTTGATACTAATGTCAAAGGGGGAGATTGATGACATTAAGTTTTTCCATTAGTATACTTAGGTGAAAAATATGATAATGGTCATTGGTATAGAAATAACCGATGGATAACACACTACATAACCAATGAGATGACAATGCTTGACATTACAATGCTAAGTATAGAATTGCCTGACAAACACTGACAAGTGTTGAACCAATGACAAAGCATAAAGGAAATCACCGATGGTATAGTTTTGTGAACAACACCGATAGAGCAGAAAAGACAAGGAACCCAAAAAAAAATTCAATATAGGGACACCAACAGAGAAGAAGACTGAAAGAGAAAAGAATGAAAGAAAAATGACAGATTGACAAAGTAGTTCGACCATCAGAACTGATAGTTGGGTGCCAGCAAGAAGTTGAGTCCACTTTTTGGGCAAAAAGTGGAAGTGTTTTCCCTGATTTTCAAGTTGTCTATCAATTGATGTCAAAATTTGAGGCACTTAGAGATTGAATATCAAAAAAATC
>MU226110.1:21812-54081 GCA_018584345.1 Thuja plicata
TCCCAAACCGAAATCCAATGCAAATGGTGGTTTGGTAAATTCGAATTTTAAAAAATGGGCACACGTTTAAAAACGTGTTCCCGTTCTTAAATGTAATAAATCGGCATAAAAAAAAAAAATTTAAAAAAAAAAAAAAAAAAATTTAAAAAAACGGGTACCCATTTTTTGAATTTTGGATCGGGTGTCCGAGCCTAAGACGGGTGCCCGTTTTTTTCAAAACGGGTGCCCGTTTCTAGCGGTAGCTTTCAAGCCCACAAGACTTCCGCGGAATTGGCACTCAACTTCTTGCACTTACCCAGTTAGTTACAGAACCTGCAAAAAGTGGATCTGACTTTCCACGTCAGATAAAAATTTTTACTTCTATTTATAGAGCTTTAATTTTTTTTTAAAAATTACTTGAGGGTCAAGCAAGCATATTGTAAATGTCTTAAAGCATCCTAATAGATATAAAACATATCTAATAAAAGATCAAGGTCAAGTTGTAAACCTTGGATCTAGAGTTAATTTGAAAAGAGTGAATCAAGAATGGACCTAGAAACTAGTATATATAGATGTTAAATCATTTGTAATAGGTAATGAGTTGATAAATAATTGTAGCCACGAATAGCATCTAAGTAGTAGAAGTGAATTCATGTAAAGTTCAGAAACAGATCATACCAGTTCTCAAGAACATAGACAAGGCTATTGATGAGCAGAGACAAGGTATCATTCAATCACTCAAGGTGATTACATATACATTGAAAGCTTTATAGGATCTATTTTCAGAAATTATAGATTGCACATGCTATCAGATCAACATTTATATTGTAGTTGCATTCTAACAAGTGCATCACATCATAAATCCTTTTGTAGAAGGTGGACTTAATAGTTCTTGATAAATCTCTTAATAGAGTGCACACCTAACGATGTTGCTAAAGCTTCAAACAAAGTAGATCCTATTTGGTCTCCACTCTAATACTCCTAACAGGGCAGATCATCAGAAGTGATCAAATTGTAATCCTTAATCGACTCCCTTCTTATCTGTAGATAGTGAAGTTTTGTGGACGACATCCCCACTGCAGTTTTTACTTCCTAACAATAGTTTTCTGTGATATCATATGTTGTGTTATGTGTTATTTACTTTCATGTATGTTTCTTAAATTTTTACACATGTAAAGAACTTATGTTATGATTTCACATACGTAAAGAAAAATGAAAAGATAGATAGAAGAATATTCAAATTTGATGACACAAAGGTTAATGGGATAATCACATAAAATTTTTAGAGGTATTGATTCACCCCTCCCCTCTCAGTACATCATTCCAGCAATTCCAACAAATTCAACATTGATGTGCAAGAAAATGATTAAATTATTGTGATATCAAATGTGAGTTATGTGCATATGAAGATGCATGTTTTGAATAGTGCCTATTTAAGGAAAAATCAAATGACAATGTTGTCTAAAGACATAAGAGATATGTGTCACTGTGATCTATTGCCAATATGCAGATATAAGAAGAGTAAAAACCATATTATCAAATGCTACTATGAATTTGCATAAAAAAGGAAAAAGATGTTCAAATGCAGTGCATATGCTAGAATAAAAGGTGAGTAACAATGTTGTTATTCAAGTTCAGTAAAGAGTGTTATTATCTAATGATGATTTGATGAATATTCAAATAACAAAAGAGTTTTCATATATAATAAATCAAACGATAATGTTGTTATTGTACATGATCAAATAAACAGTGTATATGTATTTATATAAATGATATTGTTGGATGTTGTTATTCATGTTTGAATGATAGTTTACTATCAAAAATAGATATGTATATATAACAGAGTTGTTCAAATATATAAAAAAATGGGCATACTTAAAATTATTTCCATAAATGTTAGACATGGGTGGCACGAGCCTGTGTTCGAACCCCATCTGTCACTTTCTTATTGGAGTCCCGAAGTTAGATTGAAATACCAGTTATTATCATATTGCAAAGGTTCATACAGAATGACAATAACAATTCAAAGCTCTTTGTCTCTACAAGAGAGTGATGGAATCCAAACATAATAATCACTATCGAAAGGGAACAAAAGACAACATGTAAAACAAACCCCATGAAGACAAAACAAAAGAGATCCAATGGAGGAGCTAACAAGAGGTCCCATTTCATCTCTTAGTTACTACAACATACAACTCTTGGATGTGTTCATTATTAACTGTAGATATCAACATTCGCGGGTTCATACTTCCAAATCAACAGAGACCCAAGAAAAGATGAATAATAACAATTTTTTTTAGTTATTTCTAAAATTTAGCTCCAAACTTGAGTTATCTAGACAACAACAGAAGTTTGGCTAGCAGAGATCATGGAGAGAAAGTAAATGGCAACTATAGTAACAAAGAAAAGCCCAGATTCATTTGCCATGAAAGATGGATACCCAAATCATAATGAACCTGGGAGATGATTATAAAAAACATGGTGGATTTAACACACTATTTAGAGCCCATAACCTAGAGTTTTCAAAAATTATGTAATGTAAACATGTATGCAACAACGACTTCCCTATTAAGAAGACAATGCAAAGATAATGACAAGGAGGGTAACTTATCTATGTGTTTAGATGCAGAGAATAAGTAATGGAGCCCGAGTTCAATGAATATATGCACAGACAGCTCCATATAGCTTGAAACTCTAGCTAAGAGCCCATTATATATAGGATGGTTGAGCTCTCTATTTGCAAACAGTGAAGCTCTAGTTTGAGCATGCACTTAAGAGACAAACACCGCTCGAGTTCATGCACAAACAACATGTTGATAGCTTCCAGTCAAGAGCTCGAGCTCTTTCTTTGACTCCAAGATACAACTCCCACTCCCTGCAAAGTTTGAGTTCATGCATAAACGAGTAATGCCAGATACCAAGATGAACGTAAAAATATAGCTTGCAACCAATGATAGATCGAGATCCAAAAACAAACCGACTCCCAGATAGTAGTGGTAACATCCAGTTCAATAACAAGAGCATAAAGGAGCGATAAATTTCTAGTAAATGAATGCCATATCCACAACAAGGGAGTGCATAAGCTACAATTTTGAAACCCCTATCTTTCCCTAAATCCTAAAATAAATGCTAAGAAAAGGTCAGTTTGATTAAAATTTGGAGTCCATCGAAGTACTATGGAGGAGTTAATTCATTAAAGACTGCAGTGTTTGGATAGGAGAAATCTTGGGACTTTCACTTCCAACTTCCACGCTAGCATTACCATAGCTAAAACCCATGTCATGACAGAGTTGTAATATATTTTAGCAAAAGGGTCATAAAAATGCTAAGCATTGGTCATATTGACCTATGATAAATGTTGTCGACATTAGGCATTAGGCTTTTTAGGGTTATGTAGCATGTGGTTGGGGTGTTATGTTATGGGGACTAGGGTATATGTTTTGTATTAGGACTTCATTTTGTATTGGTTGATAGGTGTTGGTGATGTGTTGAAAACAGATGGATGTAAATAAAAAATGGCAACATTAGGGGCTAAATTTAGGGCATGTATTATGCCTTAGAATTAGGGATTTAGTTTATTTCAAGGGGATTTGGAGATCTTTTTGGAGGGATTTTCATTTTCAAAATTGGCCTAGCTTGAGAGGGTTTATAGTTGAGCCTTTTGTTCATTTTAGGGTTTAAGAATTTAGGAGAAAGGTGTTTAGTGAGATTTTTGTTTCTTTACACCTTTTCATGCATTTTTTAGCCATCAGTTCATGTTTTGTATAGATAGTGTTCAAGTGAATGCACATATTCCTTGGCATTTTTTGTACTTTCTCATGTAACCATCTTACAGATTTTGAAGATAATAAAGCTTGTCCCCATTATTCATACATCTTTTCTAAGTTTCTGTTATCAATCCTTTCAATTTTTATACACTTAAGTGTAATGTGTTTTGCAGCATAGATTAGAGAATTAATCTAATTCCTATTTTAGGTAGTGAAGCATAACCTTTTACAGAAGTTGTATGTCTGTTGGTAGAATTGTCACTGTTTGTTGTTTAAACCCTAATAGTAAATTTTAGGTCAGCCTATGCATTGAGCATTGAATGTTATTGTAGATCTTAGTAATGTATATCCTATAGGTGCTGGTTTAAAGTTCTGATAATTTTTAATCAAACTTTGTGTAACACATTTTTAGTTTGTTTATTCAGTTTTAGTCATCTTTCTCCCTTTTCGGCAATCAAAAATTAGTAATAGGTGATATTCCAAATTAAATAGAAATCGACCTAGAGTCTAGAGATTCCTTCTTAATCAGTGTCCACCCACAACTTAGGAAGGTTTCCATTGTTACCATGAGATATTAGCATTCCCTAATGCCTGAGTTAGGGTGATATTTTTGGGCCTTAATAATTTTTGGCATGCCCGGTGGGACCAGAAGATCATAGATTGCACAATTCTTGCTGGTTTTTGATATGCATCCATCAGGTTGTAGACCTTTAAGAGGTTATTGTTTTGCATATTTAGCAACTCTGAGTTTATATCTACTAGTTTTAGGTAGATTTGGTTCCTAAGATGGATTTCTATTCTTTATTTTATGAAAATGTTCCTCCATTCTCTCAATATCAATCATATCCTTACACCACTGTTGTTATTTTTGTACCAAGATTTGAAGGGAAACACTCATCTCATGCTTACCACCCTCCAATCAAGCATCAAGTTTCTTGGATGCATGCATATCAGCATCCACAAGGGAGTTTCTTCTTTAAAGATTCTCACAATTGTCCCCAACATGTTCCAAACATGCGCCTTGATGATATTATAAAGAACTTTCAAGACTAACTGAGTTCTATAGAGAAAGAACAATAGTATGGCATGTAACAAGAGGAGATATCTTATAAATCTCATATAAACCAACAAGAGATGGAGGCTCAAAGGTATGAGGAGGAGTTGTTTTCCAAGAAAGTTGCATATAAAGAGGATTAAATGAGGTAGTTAATTACAAGATTACAAGACCTAGAAGCTCAAGCAGCTTCTTGTGCCCTAAGTTAGCCTACAATTTAAGAGGTTTCCAAGCTTGAGACTCCATGTTTTAAGGGGTGTAAGCCTGCAAAATAAATAAGATAACCCCTACAAGAGCCCTTGAGTGAGCATGATCAAAAACCCCACTTAATTTGTCCTCATACTGAGATGTGTTATGTAGCTGAACCAGATGAGAAAGATAGAAAGTTGCAATGGAAACCTTCATGGACTAAGCATCCTGGTTGTCAGATGCCAAATATTATCAAGGTTACCCCATGTGAGCCATCTTAAGATCAGGGAACTAAAATGAAGATTGATATTATTCCTTCAAATTTGATAGAACAAGTAGGAGAGGATCAAGAGCAAATCCAGTTGAGACAAGAGGTACCATATTCATTTGCATACCTGTCTGCATATTTTGAGATGGATAGTGAAAAAAATACATCATTGGCTATAGGAGACTCTTTTAAGCAAGAAGAGATGGTTGTTCTTTTCTTTGAGGAGTTTCCCTCTTTTGTTGATCAAGAGAAGGAAGATGAGATTCCAGTCACATCAGCACAACAAGGTGTTCATGATAAAGAAGCTGACTAAAGCTTAGATGAATATTTTGACAACATTATTGCAAATTTATATGAGAAGCTTGTTGTTGAGAAGTCATAATATTTTCCTATTAAGGGGTGCTCCATTTTGAAGAACATTCTTTCTAAAGATTGTGTGTAGGAAAGCAAGCTGGGACCAAGTGCTCATGTTTCTCAGTGGATTAATAGTTTTTCTAAATTCATAGCTGAATTGGAGGAAGATGATGGAACTTTGACCATGGAGGAGGAGTTCATAGGGCTGTTAGTAATGGAGGAAAACTATGAGGAACTAGAATCAAGAAAGGAAAATAAAGAAATCAGCAACGAAAACTCCAAGTTTATACTCTCAAGAGGCTGTCCAATCCAGTATCTAGCTCTATTGGAGAGAAGTGAAGAGGCCTCATTTACATCGACACCCAATCATGAGTATGTTGATAAGGAAGATCAAGTGTAGTGTGTTGATTTAATTTTATTCCATTAGCAGAGTGAAGTAAGTCAAAACATTGCCTCTCTTTATGAAATATTGCACGAACTGGCTAGATATGCTTCATTGTTCAGTTTTCTTATATTTTCCTATAAGCATGTGCATCATTGCATTTTAAGGAGAAAGGGTAAATATTTCAATGAACCAATAAATGGTTTTCTCTAAGCATGTTAGGGTTAGGTGTTAGGCTAGGGTAGGTTAGTTTTCCATTTTTCCCTAAGTCTTGTCAAGCACAGTTAGGTCAGTTTTAGTTTTAGTTTTCTCAGTTTTCAATAAATCTTCAAGATTCAGGGTCTGTTTGGGTTGCAAAGGAAGAGTTTCACTGAATTAAGGGTGGCAGTGAATATTCAAAAATGAGGGAAATGCTGCTTTAAGGTTTTTATCAATGGATGCAAACACCAAAAAATCATTCCTAAATGATCAAGAATACATTTACAATTTGAGATAATGAAGTTTTGCTTCACTATCACCAATCATAAACATACACGTAATCATTGGGAAAGGATTTTCTTATATCCACAGTCCAGGATTAGGGTTTCAAATAGATTACTAATAGAGTCAATGCCCAATGGACTATTAAGGCTACTGGTCCCAATGCCCAGCATGTAGACATCTATCAGAAGTCGCCAGAATTATTACCCTAATTTTTTACATGCAAGATAGTAATCAAGAACAATAAAAAATCACGCAAAGATACACCTCTTTAACACTACTGCTCAGTTAATGAAGATGAAAAAAAATTGCTATTGCATTCATATTATTAAGTTACATTGTACTCTAAGTATTGATAAGATTCAAATTTTCAAATTTTTAATTGATCATTACATTGTACTTTCAAACTGAATGTAGTGAACAAGTGTTCCTTCCATGTTACATCTTTAATATTGAGAAATTATAGGACATATGTAGAAAAGAAAGTAAAATAGAAGCATGATGAGGTCTAGGGGTCCATGCATTGCCTTTAATAGGTCTTCTGCATTCTGGAGCTGATTGGCTATACTATCTATCTCTTCATGTCCTTTTATTGGTCTTGTCCTACATCCTAGGTCGCCTTTTGGTATTTTCCTATGCTTGGCCAATCAATCATCTCACAAACACATAGCATTGGACTGCTACTTCAAAATTGGACACCCTAAATGGTTGCTAAGTAGATTATTTAGTCTCATTTAATTATCGACCAGGGACGTAAACTTGGAATGATGTTTGCAAAGTATATACTTCAAACCTCCTTGATTCTCATGGCTAAACCTATGGAATTTAAATACATTATGCTTCAGGAGTCTATACTATCTCAATTGAATGCAATTATGCTAAGAAAATAGTAATCATGAGTAGGGGTTACTTTTCTCGCCTATGCTACAAGAACAATGCACCAGTTTTGTTACTAGTGGCTGCAGGAATAACAGAGTTCTACTGACTTCTTGTTGAGAAAGGAAATAACTTCTAATCTAATAAAATTATTCACTCAGCAAGTGGTCCTCCTTGGATGAGTGAATAGAAATACAACCAAGATAAGAGACTAAAAAAAAAATTATGCACTCTATTCATTCATTAAGGAAATGTACTTGGAAATTAAATAGTGCTACAATGTCAAATTCTATTCCAGAAATTATATCAACTAACTCTCTTGTGGAACTACAGAACTCCACTTATTTAAGGAGAAACTACACTACTACCTAAATCTAGGATCACTCCATTAATGAGGATCACTAATAGATACATCATGATCATAATAGAAATCTCAAACAACAATAGTAGGTCTTCATGTTCTTCCCAGAATATAGCATGCAATGGTTCTAGATCTACGCGTGGTGTCTACTTAGGAACTGAACTAACTCATTCCTCCATGAGAGTTCTGTGACATGCCCATCTTTGACTTCCTTACTTAAGTCCTTGCTTTATGTTGGCGCTTCTGAAGGTAACGGCTGTCATTGACCCTTTCAACACCATGCTAGAATTCTTGAATGTGCCAAGACTTGACTCCTACAAAATGGTTAGCATACATAAATTTCGACGCATAAATATTTTTTATCATTTAATACTAAGAAGGAAGTGTGAGATTTCATTCAATATTCTTGCACAACATTCGGCTACCAGAAGGAGACTACCCATAAACATGGCATAGGGAAAAGGACTATCTATTCAACATGCAATCACTTATATCCTGCAACTTCTATCAGTCAGTTCCAAGAAAAATACATTATGTTTTTACCATCCATTTTACCTACTTATGTCCTTACATATATAAAATATATAAAAACCATAAGTTTAAAGTTTCTTCTTTGAAAACAAAATGCTGAAAAAAAAGAAATTAAACACATGGAAAAGATGGATTTTTGAGAGGCTCATCATCCCCCCCAACTGCACTATTGTTGGTCCCTAGTAATCATGAAATTTTAGATCCTGGCGCTAAGCCTCAGGTCACTAGCGGTCTTCTCACCTGGTTCATCAACAAAATAATTGAAGTATCCATGGCTATTCTAAAGTCTATCCCACCTCTATCTTTCCTTAACCATATCATGCTCCTCTGCGTTCTCATTTGCTACCAACAAGGGCTGCAGGAAGATTGGAGGTTGAAACCTTAAGGGCATCCAATAATGTAGCTGTGTGTGGCCAAGTATTATAAACCATGGAACACGATGAGTAGCAAGAGTTAAATTCTGTGGAGAATGGGGCTCCCTAATTTTTAAGTCATGGGGCATCCTTATCCACCACTTTCTACAAGATACAATTGCAGCCTCAACATCCTGTGAAGAATGTTGTTCCAAATCTGCATATCCCTATTCTCTAACTAGAAGAACCTTGCGAGACCCACTAGGGTTCATAATGATCGAGATCCAATCAAGGAATGTCTACCTAGAGCTTTGAACTTTAGGCCTCATCATAAGGGGTGTGTCTACTTCACTTTTTCGATATGGGAGAGCTTGATGCTCTCTACTGATCTCATTTTGAACCCAGGAAATAACTTCCCTCAAGTGCACATCTCCTACATAAAGAAGTAAACTCCATTCTGTATTGTCAGGTACAACAAGATTATTTAGATATAATTCACATAATAGATTCTTGATGGGTATAGGTGCTGATCGGAAGGCATCATAGAAGTCCTGAGGTGTAGAAATGGAAGGATTTAATCCCTCAACAATCTTTGTCAATTGAAAGTTAAAAAATTGTTCCTTAAGGAACAATGCATAAACTGGAGAAGGTGACCTACATGCCATTGCTATAGGAATCAATTCAGTGATCTACTCAATTCTCCTCTCCAATACTACAATCCGATTTGTTTTGTACTCAATTTGAGATGGCTACTCCTCAATTATACTCTTTAATTTCTATATTTCCAGTTCCCATTGTTTCTTTTCCTAGGTGATATTTCGGTACAAACTCAATCCTGCTGCTAATGGTGTGGATAAATCTAAGGGTGGCATGGGTTCTTACTGAAGAAAATTAATCCACTCTGATGTAGCTTGAGGGATCTTTACTTTCTCCACATTAGTGAAAGTATCCCCTTTCCCCTTGTCACAAGTTTTTAATGAGTTATTTGCTTGGTAGGATTCATTAATAGAAGCTTTTCCTTTCCAAATGACAAGGGTTTTTATCGAATCATTCACTTGGGATGATTCAACTACCTTGGCTAATGTGTCCAATTCATCCTTTCTCAACTGCTCAAACACTTCTTCTATAATGTCCTCATTCACTGTAGGAATCTCATAAGGAGGAAGATTCTCTAAACTGTCATCAAAATCTTGACAAGAATTATTGCAAGATCCCTCTGTTTCTAAAGAATCCTTATCACTGTCCACAAGGATGTATTCAATTTGTGGATCAACTGTAGCTTCATCATCCACAATGTGGGCTAGGGTATCACTATTTTCTCTATTTAAAGCCATTGCCTCTAAAGATGAATTTTCTACAGATTCAGAGGATTCAACATTTATAATTGAATCAAGGGTTTTGCTTGTTTTACTAGCACTAATAGAAAGTCTCACACTCTTCCTCACAGGGGTTTGAAAAGAACTCATAGGTTCCTTGCATTTCTTTTTGGTGGAGGACACCTCCCCCATAATGGCTACAAGAGGTTCTTCTGATGTTGCCTCCTTGGAAGAAGGCAAGGGTTCCTCGGGCATCTTATTCATATTTTCATTATCAACTGGCTGTTTTTCTAGAGTCATTTCTTTTGTATCTATGGTTTTATCCTTTCCCTTTACAATAGTAGACCTAGTTTCTTTAGATGGTGAAGTGTCAGGAGCGGCAGTAGCTTCTCTAGTTTTTCTTTCCTTTTTATCAGAAATAGGAGTGTTATCATTGCAGGCTCTTTTCCTAGATAGGGTAGGTCTTCAAGAGGATTCTTTAGGAATGGGTTCTATTTTATGGATTACTTTACGAACCCCCATTGCCATGTTAACCCTACTACCTACACCCTGGCCTATCAGACCAACCACCCTAGGTGCTAAATCTTCCATAGCCAAGAATTCCTCCCAAGTCCGAATTGACTATTTAATTAACTCCCTTTCTACAATTAAATTATTTAAATAGTGATGGGAAATAGATTGTGATTTTCCTAACTCACCAAGAGACGCCTATTTTTTCACAATATTAAAAAGAAAAATAGGTAAATTTACTGGCCTATTTTTATGGCGAACCGCACTCAGAATCTTGAAGTGCAGTCCATGTAGGTACTTGTAACGTCCCTCACAGGTGAAGTAGGATATGATAAATGTGGTTAGTTGCAAAAAATCCATAGGTAATGACATTCATGAAGTACCCTACTTCATATCAATCTCCAACTGTAGGTCACTATGCAGGGTAAATTGTGCCCTAGCCAAGCACAAGTCAATATCCTTTGTCCACTTTTTTGCTTCCTATGGTAACTTTGTAACCTCTACCATGATATCTTTTGAAAATTCAACTCTCAAACCTTTCACTACTGCAAACCCATTGTTCAAAGTATTCAAAAATTGAAAAGCAATTTCATCATCGAAGCCATTAAGGCTTAAGCAGTAATCTAGCCATCCCCGTTTCTGAAACAACTCACAGGAAGCTGGGTCCACAAGTAACACTTAATGATCTGTTGGCTCATGCCTCTGAATGTCTCCACCCATTTCAAATGACAAAGAAAATATCTCTATAGGATATGCTTAGTTGCTACAGAAAACTAAAAAAAATGGAGGCCTTCCTACGGATGCAAGATGTTTTTGTTTTACTTTCTGAGAAAAACTGAAGTACAAGATAGCTTTTAATTCTAAGCAAGAAAACATTACTTTGAATGATTTTCATAAATACATTCACATGTGTTAAGGTTTGCCACCTGAACATGTCGTAAAAATGTCATTATTAAGTGAACCTTTCATTAATTTGCTTTCAAATCAACTTTTAAATCATGATGACTTAACCACTGAACGACAACTAAGCACCCACATGGTGGCGGTCACCATGAAAAGATAGGAAAGAAATAATTTTTTTGCCTTTTCACTTGCTAAAATCAATTTGGAAGTATTAAAACAAGCATGAATTAAATAAACTCTCCCCCCAACTAAGTATAAGGCATGGGTCCCACCAGGCCAGTGCGTGCAAGAATAGAAAAAGAAAAGTACACTCATTTCAAAATAATAAATGAATAAAATAATTTATGTGCAAAAGTATGTGTTACTAACCTAAGGTACTACAGGAAGAGTGTAATGCTAGGTGCCACACACTGATGGAGTGATGTTGTGGTGCAGACACGTGAAAGAGGGAGAGATGATGTAGATTTTTATTATGAAGAAAGAAAATCATAGAAGTGAAGTATTTATTATGGAAGCTAGAATAAAATCATAGCTTGGCAGAAATCTAGGTGGAAGACCCATATGCATCTGTTGCAGGAAGGGCGCTGTCTAAGTTCTGCTGGAACTATTGTAGGAAGTCCTGATGACTCTCAGGCTTGTGATATATCTTTAGATGATGCCTGTTAACAAGGAGTTTAAATCTGACAAGATCAATTGTAGAGAGCTAAATGACACCATTATCAAATACTAAGACCATTTCATAGGGCCCTAACCAACGGGTATGCTGATATCTTGATTCATAGAGCAATGCCCAATCGCCAATGCAAAACTTTTTATCTTTTATGAATCTGTCGTGCCACTTCTTTCACTGCTTTTGAATCAGTTCTGTGTTATGGAGTGCATATTTCCTGTATTCATCCAATCCATTGAGCTGCAGGAGCCTATCCTATTGTGCTTTGTTTAGGTTAATATCCAATTCCAATGTTGTCCTGAGAGTCTTATGGTGAAAATTAATAGGCATGGATGTAGATTTCCCGCAGACCAACTCAAAAGGAGTGAATCCAGTAGTGGTTTTCCAAGTTGTGCGGTAAGTCCAGATGGCTTTAGGAAGTCAAGTAGCCCAGTCCTTTTTGTGAATGGAAACTATTTTTGTCAAAATAGCCTCTATCTCCTTGTTTGTGATCTCATCCTGTCCATTGGCCTAAGGATGGTATGGTGAAGATTTACCATGCCTCACCATGTACTCATTCATCAATGCAACAATAAGGTTAGAGGTGAACTGTGCCCCTTGATCTGTTACTATTTCTCGAGGCACTCCAAACCTAGTAAAAATAAATTCATACAGAAACTCTACTAGTTTATGGTCCCTTGCATGCCTCATTTCTTTTTCTTCAACCCATTTTGTGGCGTAATTAGTGTATACTAAGATATAAGACTTACCATGTGAAGATGACTCAATGGGGCCAACAAAGTTGATGCTCGACTTGTCAAATAGTGTTACCACCACCTAAGGCTGTAGGGGAATTTCATCAGTCTTCGTGGGATGTACCATCCTTTGGAATCAGTCACAATGTCGGGTATTCTTAGCTGCATCTTTATGTAATGTAGGCAAATAATAACCAATTGTCAATACCTTATATGTTATTCTTTTTCTGGAAAAACAGCCACCACACGGCTCATCATGACATGCCTGAAGGATGTCAAGGTCTCATCTTTGCAGACACATCTATGGGTGACTTGATTAGGACCTGTGTAAAACATAAATC
Organism: Thuja plicata; assembly: GCA_018584345.1. Taxonomy (NCBI): domain Eukaryota; kingdom Viridiplantae; phylum Streptophyta; class Pinopsida; order Cupressales; family Cupressaceae; genus Thuja; species Thuja plicata. Next base: position 34,881 of record MU226110.1, read on the forward strand.
TAGATATCCATGAAAAGTTGAAACTTTTCTCATCTAGTAGCCATCATTTACAGGGTGAGAAATGAGGTGGTGCTCGTCCTGTAGCAAGGTAATTTGTGATGTCAACATACCACAAATTGTAAGTTGCAAGAGAGAATAGGTGCTCATCTAAGAAGCTATCATCAATTGTTGTAGGATCATCAGGAACTTGTAATCCAGAGAGAAAATCATCCACAAAATTAGCCTTTCCTGGTTTATCAATGATAGTTATCTCAAACTCCTGCAGGAGGAGTAACCACCTGGCTAACCTACCAGAAAAGGCCAATTTGTTCATCAAGTATTTAATCATTGAGTGATCAGTATAAATAAATACTTCATAACTGGGTATGTAATGTCTGAATTTATTTAATGCATAGATTACAACAAGAAGTTCCTTCTTAGTAAATGTATAATCTAGTTCTGCACCTTGCAAATTTTTGGTGATGTAATAAATGGTGTGGTCAACTATTCCTTCTTTTGACCTAGCACTGCCCCAATTGCATATTCAGATGCATCTATGTGGATATGAAAGGGCAACTTCTAGTATGGTCCTCTAAGAATAGGGGTCTTTGTCAACACATCCTTCAACTACTGGAATGATGACTCACAGTCTATTGTCCATTCAAATTCTGCTTCTTTCTTCAATAGATTATATAATGGAGTGGCAAGTTAGCTAAATTTCTTGATAAATCTCTTGTAGTAACCAACATGACCAAGAAAACTTTGGACATCCTTCTTCTTTGCTGGGATTGGGAGTGTGACGCTTACTGCAGTCTTTGCAGGATTAACTTGGATACCAAAGGATGAGAGGTAATGCCCTAAGACAACTCCCTCCTCCATCATCATGTAACACTTCTCACTATTAAGTGAGAGATTGTAGTACTGACATATTTAAAGAACTTTTTCCAAATTAGCATAAGCCTCTTCAAATGTAGTTCCATATGCAGTAAAATCATCCATGTATATTTCAACACAGTCAGCAAAAATGTCAAAAAAAATGCTTAACATTGCCCCGTGGAAAGTAGTAGGTACATTACATAACCCAAATGGTAAGATAGAATAATCAAATGTTCCCCATGAATAGGTGAACATTGTTTGATCCTGGTCTTCTAGTGATAGCTGGATCTAGTTGTAACCACTGAAACCATCCAAGAATGAAAAATACTTTTTGCTAGCAAGGTTGTCAAGTACTTGGTCAATAAAGGGCAATGGAAAGTGATCCTTCTTGGTTGCTTTATTAAGCTCCCTATAGTCCACACAAACTTTCCATTTGCCACCTTTATTAGGGATGATTACAAGAGGGGAGACCCACTAACTATCAGAAATGGGATATATGAACCCAGGTTGGAGAAGTTTTTGCAATTAAGCCTTTACTACATCTCTTAATGCAAGGTTTATTCTTCTTTGAGGCTACCTTATAGGTCTGGACTCAGGACTAATATAAATCTTATGAGTACACAATTTTTGGTTAATCCCCTTCATGTCAGTATAGTCCCATGCAAAAGCTTGCTGACTCGTTTGCAAAAGCTAGACAAGGATAGACATCTGAGATTCAGTGAGATTCTTATTGATATTCAATTCCCTAACTGAGGCAATCTGCACTCTTTTAACATTATCCAACATAAGAACTTCTGCAAAAGAAGGTGACTTTATTTCATGGGGTAACAAAGTATGGACATAATCAGGTACTATAGGAAACTTGGATGAAGACTTCTTGGGCAATATGGTTTATAGAGAATAGTTAGGTTCATGACAAGAGGGTTCTTCAGAGCCATACTAGTTTGTAAGGATTGGTAGTAGTATGTCATCCTCCTCTTGTGAGACCATGAATGGATTTCTACCAATAACCATAAGTTGATGTACTGAATTGGCTTCAAGGGGGGTATCTCCTAGATCCGGCCATACAACTTGGTCAAGTTAAGCTTGAGGTTTGGTTGGAGAATACAGGGTTAATTTCTTAGTATTAATACCATCAGATATGGCCATTTTTCCTGATTGGCATGCAATACAAGCATCTGTTGTGGCTAACCAAGGCCTTCCTAGGATTAATGGATACCCTCCTAGTGTGGCTTTGGGAGAAAGGATGATGAAATCTGATGGGTAGTCTAAGGAATCTAGTGTGACAACAATATCCTCTACCATACCATCTGTTTTGATAGTTGAATGATTAGCTAACTAGAGAATAGTGGGTGTTTCCCTCAACCCAATGATACTAAGCCTTAACAACACGTCCATAGTCATAACATTAATAGAGGCTCCTAGATCAACCAAGACATTATGTATTTGTATACCATTAATGTGAATGGTAACCACTGGACTCCCTGGATTAGAGTATTTAGGCATCAAGGCTTTACTAAGCATGAGATCAGAAAGTTGTCCAAGAACATGGACAGTATCAGGATCTTTCTTCTTCCTACTAGGGTGCTTGATACAAACTTCCTTGATTGCTTTATTATAGATTGGAATTTCCTTGAGGGCATCTAATAATGGTATTTGGATAGTAATTTTCTTCAGTTGGTTAATCAGGTTATTTGCAATAGTATTCTCTTTAGGGGATACTAAAGGTTGGGCCAATCTTTGCGAAAAAGGTGGGATTTTCTCAACTGGAATAGGTGGTGCAACAGGTGGGAAAATAGTATTTTGATTTTTAGAAGCTTCCTCAGTATTAGAAACATCAATTATTATGGGTTCTCTTGGTGCAGGCAATGTGGTCCCTAATCTTAGCTAGATATCATTCACTTGCAGTGAATATGCTTGCTGCTTGTTATTTGGATTTGGATTGGGTTGTGCAAGCAGTTGTGGTTTTTGAGGACTATTATTGGCTATAGGAAGCAGAGGCATAATAGTTTTTTGTTGAGGTGGAGGCATAATATCTTACTACTGATTAGGCTGATTGGGTCCCCACTGAGGTTGCTGTTGCCAGTTACCATGTGGTTGCCATTGGTTATTCTATTATGGCTGTTGGTATGGATTAAATTGTTGTTGATATGGATTAAACTACTGTTGATATGGGTTAAACTGAGGTTGAAAGTTCTGGTTATACTATGGCTACTGAAATTTCTAGTTATTCTATGGTTGTTGGTTGGGCCAGTTATTAATCCAATTCTGTCCTTGAGGAATAGAATTGTGGGGGTTTTTTTTCTACCATTGATTACTATTATTATTATTATTATAACCAAAATGATTTAAGGGGTCTTGAGGCATACCTTGTCTCTAAGCCCATGGTCACCTTTGAGCCACCTAAAAGACTTCTCCATTCTCCTCATCTATTGCTTTGAACTTGGTGGGCATTGAAGTAGTGTCCATGGATGCAAAATTTTTGCATTTATAGTTTCTTTTCTTCTCCCTGTAGTGGGAGCAGAATTCAGTCAACATAGTTTCTACATCCTCTTTCTTCATTCAGGCTTGCAAGGTGTCTAGCTGAGTGGCCATGTCATTGATAATGTCCTGCTTGAAGTCAGACAGGAGGTTGGACAGTTCTATCTTAGACACTCTGGAGGCATTTTTCTTTTGAGGTAGGTGTTGCCTGAATTTTCCCATTCTGTGCAATTGACCTGGTTTGCCCTGTCTTGCTTCTTCTATCTTGTTTTCCTGGCTTCATGTCTTCACTTGGCCCTTAAAACCCTAAAAAGGCCTAAGTCTTCATGTTTAAACGATGTAATAAACCCTAGGCCTTGGCTCTTATATTTTGAAGTTACTTTTTCCGTCACTTATGGCATGTGCTTTTTTCTTGTCGCTTCGTCGCGTGACCCTGGACGAATATTCCTGTTCTTTCCCCGACTCTGCGCTTTTCCTTGTGTCACGTGGTCTGGTGATCTTTCTGAATATTCCCTCTGCGTCTTTCGACTTAGCTATAAGTCTTCAGTCACGTGATCGCCGGATGATATTTCATAAGTCTTATGAAGTAGGGGCCCACCTCAGTCGCTTGATCGCGTGAAGAATTCAATGGTCAGGGAAATGTGCTCACGACTTCGCGACTAGCCGTTTGTGGTCCCCAGTCACCTTGTCGCCAAAACAGAGTGGTGACTTAGTGTCCCAGTGTGCAGAAAAGTAACCAGTGGCTATGTGACAGATGGCATAAGACGTGTGGATGTGGGCCCTCAGTCGGGTAATGGCCAGACAAAGGAGATGGATCACGCGACTTCAAGACTAAGTTTTCTTTGCCTTCAGACACAGGATCGCTGGATGATTTAAGGGCATAGTCTTTTATCCAGTGACTCAATGACAGCCATCTGATGCAAAGCACAGAAGATCCAATGGTGGTCACTAAGTTTGGTGATGAAAGTGCCCTACGAGAAAAGTACTCCCGACTCAGTGATAAGGGCAGTCGGGATGTCGCTAGAAAGATTAAAGGGGCACATGTTGACTGTTTTGAAAAGGTCAAAGGCACAGAAAAAGGTTCTCTTGAATTGGTGACTAGGCTTTGTCATGTGGTCTCAGGATGGAGAATTAGCATCTGGCGACTGGGCGACAAACCGTGACGGTCTAAGGTGGCAGTTAGGCACAGGGTCGCTAGACAAATGATGAGTTAAGCTGATCTTCTCACGACTTTGATTTCACAAAGTCAGGATGTCGCCGGATCGTGAATCAGGTTGGCCAAGGGTTAAAAAGATACAATGTCACTAGGTCGTAAGATTTAACTGTGGTTAGTATCTAAGTTCAGCGACAAAGAGACTAACAGTCAGTCACGTTGTCGCCTGACTTTGAATTTGAAATATGGCGGCAAGTTTGACACTGTGAAACACTCGGAAGCCATGGTTTCTGTTTGCTTGTGTTCCAGAATTGATCAAAGGGTTTCTAGTCACAGGAAATCATATACAGAGCAGTTTCCTGACCTTTGAATAGATTTGTTTCAATGTCGGTGAAAAAGAGGAGGTTCAGCATGTTGCAGAATGGAGCAGAATATGACTGAGTTTCCAGAAGTGCCAAGAGGAAGGAGAAGAAGTCTTGGGCGATGACAAGGAGAAAAATTGGCCATGCACTGTTCACACACAAGAGGGGCAGTTATTGTAGAGAAGTATAGGTGAACAGGTGTGCATGACTATTCAGAGTGAACATAAATGCTACTATCCACCGTCTACCAAATCTGATTTCCAATTGCCAGATCGAGAGAAGAGCAAGAAAATATCTGTGAAATATCTGTTTGACCTGGTCATTCTCCAACGCTTCTTCTCTCTCTCCTATGATTTTAGGGTTAGGGTTTTCCATGATCATCTGAAGCTTGTTGCATCCTAAGGGATCCCAAGATGGTCATAGCCCTATATATAGTAGAAAAGTTGCAAGTGCAAGGGGTCGGTTCTTCTTCTTTTGGTTCTTTTTGTTTTGTAACTTTTCTGAGTTCCTGACAGAGACAAAGAGATTTTGTAAATTAGGAGTTTCATTTTATGCAGAATGCATACCCTGTGACATTCTTTTTTCCTTGGTGTATTTTTTGTATAAGTCTGTAACTCACCGTGAGAAGTAATATGCAGAGTTTCATTTCTTGGATCAATTTGTTGGATTGTGTCAACCTTGTCTCTTTTCTGCTTGTCTGTATGTGTCTTGATTGTTGATGGATTAACTGTGGATGATTTTATTCCTCTTAATCAGTCCTTTCACAGCATCTACTTGCAGAAGAGTATGTCTGCTTGCAGGTTGTAACTAGTGTTTTATTGTTTAAAGCTGTTAACTGTGAAGAAGTCTTTCCTTTTAACTGTTTTACTCATGACCTTGTTATGAAATATTTATGTATTCCTATACAAGAGACTTGTGTTCTACTTACAATTCAGAGTTAGTTGACCCAGGAGTTTATCCTCTGTGTGTTATGTTTTCATGCCATTTTTGGTGCATCACCTAGTAGGTAGTTTGCTTTCAGTCATTTCCCTTTCATGCAATCCTTCTATCCCTTTCCCTCAAAAGTTTACTTTCCTGTTTAGAAGAAAATTAAGGTGATTATCCAAGAGGAACTAGCCTAGAACCTGGAGGTTTCATCTCAGTTAGCATAGGTCCCACAACCTGGAGATGATTCCCTTGTTATAGTGGATTATCAAGACCAAGAGAGCTTGAGATCAGAGGTGCAAATTCAGTGTATAACAGTAGGTTCCTTAATCCTTTTCCTTTTTTTACTGTAGCCCTTAAGTAATTCATACATATGGTCTTGATCTCTGCCTAGTTTTTCTAGGTGATGTCACCACCAGCCATAAGGTCCAAAGCTTCTATGCTTCCTTCATTGACACCCTTTAGGAACATATATTTTTGTGATTCCTCATTCAACTGGTGTTGAGCATTGCATTGCAAGTTAAATATAAACCTGGAAACATAGTCTTCCAAGATTTCATCCTCTTTCTATGACATCTTGAAGATGTCATCTCCTTTTAAATCTCATCCTCTACATTATTCTTTGTATTTTGCAAGAAACATGTAGCTCATGGCATTCCAATTTTCTACAGCATTAGCTTCAAGGCTCATGAACCACCTTAGAGCAGGCTCTTTAAGAGTTGATAGAAAAAACTTCAGCTTATGGGCATCAGTTGTGTAGTCATAGCTCCTACAGAGGATATCGAACTCGAAGAGGAAGGTCTCTGGATCTTCAGTGATAAGTCTGTAGAATTTTGGCAGTGCAGTGGCTGGAATGTTCTTCAGGTTTTGGTTACCTTGTTGGGGAGGAATTGGGAAGGGAAAGGTAGGCTAAGCCATCCTTGGAGGGGGGCCTAGTTGCTGCAATGGTGGTGGCTGGTATATAATAAGAGCTAATGGGTTGTCGTGATACTCAGGTTCATCAAAAGGACTTCTAAATGGAGCAATTCTTCAGAGGATGAGGGTGATGAAATTTCTCCTTGGGTGTCTGTAAATGGGTTTTCAAACATGTCTTCTTCTTCACGATCTACTTGGGGCTCTTCAGGCCTAGGATTAAAAAGATCAAATGGTTCAGCCTAGTATTGATGAGGAAGGAATCTTCTATGAGGATCTCTTCTTTTATGCATAAAATTCTTGCTTGAAATTAAATCCTAGATTATAAAAATTGGAATCATGAACACCAAAGTAGGCTTGAACTAACACCAACCCCGACAGTGGTTCCAAAAATGCTTGGCCAAACAATCATCTAAGAAACACATAGGATTGGAATGCTACTTCAGGATTGGACACCCTAAATGGTTGCTAAGTAGAGTATTTAGTCTCATTTAATTATCGACCAGGGACATAAAGTTGGAATGGTGTTTGGAAAGTATATGCTTCAAACCTCCTTGATTCTCATAGCTAAACCTATGGAATTGAAATACATTATGCTTTAGGAATCTATACTATCTCAATTGAATGCAATTATGCTAAGAAAATAGTAATCACAAGTAGGGGTTACTCTGCTTGCCTATGCTGTAGGAACAGTGCACCAATTCTGTTACTAGTGGCTGCAGGAACAATATAGTTCTACTTACTTCTTAATGAGAAATGAAATAAATTCTAATATAATAAAATGATTCACTCCCCAAGTGGGCCCCCTTGGATGAGTGAATAGAAATGCAATCAAGATAAGAGACTAAAACTCAAATTATACACTCTATTCATTCATGGAGGAAATGTACTTGGAAATTAAATAGTGCTACAATGTCAAATTCTATTCAAGAAATTATATCAACTAACTCTCTTGTGGAACTACAAAGCTCCACTTATTTAAGGAGGAACTAAACTACTACCTAAATCTAGGACCACTCCATTAATGAGGATCACTAATGTAAACATCATGCTCATAACCGAAATCTTGAACATTAATAGTAGGTCTTCAAGTTCTTCCTAGAATATAGCATGCAGTGGTTCTAGATCTCCGTGCGGTGTCTACTCAGGAACTGAACTGACTCATTCCTCTTCAACAGTTTTGTGACACACCCATCTTCAACCACCTTACCTAATTCCTTGCTTTACACTAGCACTTCTGAAGGTAACGACTGTCATTAACCCTTTCAACGCCATGCTAAAATTCTTGAATGTGCCAAGACTTGACTCCTACAAAATGGTTAGCATACATAACTTTTGATGCATAAATATATTTTATCATATAATACTAGAAGGAAGTGTGAGATTTCATTCAATATTCTTGCACAACATTTGGCTACAGGAAGGAAAATACCCATAAACATAGCATAGGGAAAAGGACTATCTACAATCACTTATACCCTGCAACTTCTATCCATCAGTTCCAAGAAAAATACAATATGTTTTTAACATCCATTTTACCTACTTATGTCCTTACATATATAAAATATATAAAAACCATAAGTTTAAAGTTTCTTCTTTGAAAACAAAATGCTAAAAAAAAGAAAGTAAACACATGGAAAAGATGGCCTTTTGAGAGGCTCATCATCCTGCATCATGGAGAAAAGGTGTTAGATCTAAATTGGATCCAAGAAATATATGAAAATCTAAAAGCACCATACATCATTCAAACTTCTATAATTACATACTTACCAATAAGATCAATGCAATGGAAATGTATGCATCTCCATTAACAGGATAATAGCATCAAAGAGGCATATATTTATGATATCCTTTACTATATTTGAAAAATGCAATGAAGAAGAGAATAATGATTGGTCACATTATCCCTAATTACTATATTTTTTGGGTGACAATCACTCTGATTATCCAGACACTATAGGAATCAAGAACAATGTAGCTATCTATTATCCCCTTTTCGATAACAAGTTTCATGAAAGTAGTGCTATCTTGCAAGAGAAGCATAACTATTGTAATGTGATGTTTAAGCTTGCTGAACACATATAATAGAAGTAAGGTTATTTGTGAGTGTCACGAGCCTGTGCTTGAACCTCATGAGCATGTGAAAATGCTCAAACTATGCAAGCAATGAAGAAAAATCAAAAGTATGTGCATAGACAATTCATGCAGGTGTAGAAGAGAAAGAGATGTTCTGATATGCATAATTCAACATTGATGTGCACGAAAATGATTAAACTATAGTGATATCAAATGTAAGTTATGTGCATATGAAGATGCAGTTTTTAATTAGTGTCTATTTAAGGAAAAATCAAATGACAATGTTGTCTAAAGACATAAGAGATATGTGTCGCTGTGATCTAATGCCAATATGTAGATATCAGAAGAGTAAAAATAGTATTATCAAATGTTGTTATGAATTTGCATAACAAAGGAAAAAGATGTTCAAATGCAGTGTATATGCTAGAAAAAAGGTGAGTAACAATGTTTTTATTCATGTTCAGTAAATAATGTTATTATCTAATGACGATTGGATAAATGTTCAAATAACAAAAGAGTCTGCATATATAATAAATCAAATTATAATGTTTTTATTATGTGATCTGTAATTAGTGTTTACAATAAAACTTGTAAATTAATTCAAATTACAGTTTTTTCCCAATCCATGCAGAATTGCATGATTATGCTTTCAACTGTTGAAACTACAATTAAGGACACTTTTTCAGATTTTAATAAACTTAACTAATTAATAAAATAAAATAATTAGAATAATAATTTAAACTAAAATAAAATAGCAAAAAGAAATTAAGGAGAATGTGAGACATGAGATAGAAGAATAATAAGACATAAGATAGAAGGATAAAAACACAGGTTGATAACGGAGTTCATCCAATAAGGACTACGTCTTCGGGTCTGCTTCTCAATGTTAGGACCGCTTTATTGATATTGCCAAGCAAAAATACGCTTTGTTACAACACCCAAGCTTTGAGAACCTGCATACAATTTCCTCATAATCTCTCACTTTACAATTTTTGGTGTGTAATAACACCTTGCAAATTTTCTTCTACACATAATTTTTCCTCCAAAAAATGATTCTCCAATCTCCAAAATCCTCCAAAGTCTAAATTTTCTCCCAGGCTAATTTCCCATTACAAAGGAAAATGATTCCTTTTATACATAAAATATGCGCAATTTGACTTAAAACTAAATAACCACTAGGATAACCATTCTCCACTAAATAACAAATAAATCTTCCATAAATAGCCCATATAATTTACTAATATTTAAATAATGACCCATATAATTTTTCCATATATTCTAAATAGTAGATATGTTCTATTTTGGATATTAATTTGCTAAGAGTTTGGATTTGTTTAGATAATTAAAAACTCCTCCAATAGTCATCCCATAAACATAGCATGGTGCAGCGATTTCCTGGGCAACTTTCAAGGAGTTTGTTGAAGGTTCAAATCCCATTGTTGGATTTTCTTCTTGTACTATATTTTGTCCTTTAGTCATTGTTTAAATATAGTAAATGTACGTACACTACCAAATCACATGATTAGCATTTTGGTGCAGGGAACAACCAATAACTTGGAGGTTATGAGTTTGAAACTCTTAAGGATATTTTCACAGAAACAACTACCACCAAGGTGCCACGTGGCACAAGCTAATTTGTCCACATCTGATGCCACTTAGATGTTGTCACTATAAACCTACCATGTGTCAAATTTTTTACTGCTACATCACCAATTTGACTGCCAGTTGTCTCTACAGGATTGGATGAAGATGTTGACTAAGCTGCTGACATCATGTTGATGTCATCTGGTCAACCATTTTCTTGACAACTTTGACCAGCCATAAATTTTGCATACGGACTCTGTTTTCAAAACTAAATATAGTTCTAAAATCAGTGCGACAAGCACTACAACTTGGCATCATTTTCCTTGGATTTGAGACTGTGAAATTTTTTAGGTTCTCTAGATCCACCTAGATCATTATGCATGATCAAATAAATAGTGTATATGCATATATATGGATTCTATTGTTGGATTTTTTTATTCACGTTTGAATGATAGTATACTATCAAAAATGGATATGCATATATAATAGAGTTGTTCAAATATAAAATGATTTAAAAATGTGCATATTTAAAAGTATTTCCCTAAATGTTACACATGGGTGTCACAAGCTCGTGCTTGAACTCCATCTGTCAATTTATTATTGGAGTCACAAAGGAAGATTGAAATACCAGTTATTATCATATTGCAAAGGTTCGGATAGAATGACAATAAAAATTCAAAGCTCTCTGTCTCTACAAGACAGTGATGGCATCCAAACATAATAATCACTGTCAACAGTGAATAGAAGACAACATGTAAAAGAAACCCCATGAAGAAAAAACAACAGAGATTCAAAGGAGGAGCTAATAAGAGGTTCGAGTTCATCTCTCGGCTATGAAAATGTACAACTCTTGTATGTGTTCATTATTAACTGTAGATATCAATATTCATAGGTTCATACTTCTAGATCAACAAAGACTCGAGAAAAGTTGAATAATAACAACAATTTGTAGTTATTTATAAAAGTTGTCTCCAAAATCGAGCTATCCAGACCACAACAGAAGTTTGTCTAGCAGATATCACGGAGAGAAAGTAAATGGCAGCTATAATAACAGAGAAAATCCCAGATTCATTTGCCACGAAAGATGGATACCCAGATTATAATAAACCCCAGAGATCATTATAACAAACACGGTGGATTTAACACACTATTTAGAGCTTGTAACTTAGAGTGTTCAAAAACTATGTAATGTAAACATTGGTGCAACAACGACTTCCCTATAAAGAAGACAATTCAAATATAAAGACAAGCATGGTAAGTTATCTATGTTTTTAGATGCGGAGAAGTAGTAATGGAGCTCGAGTTCATGAAGATATGCACAGGAATCTCCATATGGCATGAAACTCTAGTTAAGAGCCCACGATATAGAGGATGGTCGAGCTCTTTGTTTTCAAACAGTGAAGCTCCAGTTTGAGCATGCACTTAAGAGCCAAACACCGCCCGAGCTCATGCAAAAACCACACGTTAACAGCTTCCATTCAAGAGCCTGAGCTCTTTGTTTGACTCCAAGATACAAATCCTACTCCCAGCATAGCTTGAGTTCATGCATAATGATTGAGTAATTCCAGATACCAAAGATGAATATAAAAATACAGCTTGTAACCAATGCCAACTCGAGATCACAAAAAAAACCATCTCCCAAATAGGAGTGGTAACATCTAGGAGTGATAGAGTTTGAGTAAATGAATGCCATATCCACTGCAAGGTGGCGCATAAGCTAGGGTTTCAAAACCCTTATCTTTCTCTAAATACAAAAATAAATGCTAAGAAAAGGTCAATTTAATAAAAATTTGGAGTCCATCGAAGTACTATGGAGGATTTAATTCGTTAAAGATTGTAGTTTTTGGACAAGAGGAATCTCAAGACTTTCACTTCCAAGTGCCACGCTAGCATTACGACAGCTAAAACCCATGCCATGACAGATTTGTAAGATATTTTCGCAAAGGGGTCGTAAAACTGCTAAGCATTGGTCATATTGACCTATGATCAATGTTGTCAAGATTAGGCATTAGGCTTGTTAGGGTTATGTAGCATGTGGTTGGGGTGTTAGGTTATGGGGACTCGGGTATATGTTTTGTATTAGGGATTGATTTTTTATTGGTTGATAGCTGTTGGTGATGCGTTGAAAAGAGATGGATGTAAATAAAAAATGCCAACATTAGAGGCTAAATTTAGGGTATAAATTATGATTTAGAATTAGGGATTTAGATAATTACAAGGGGATTTGGAGATCTTTTTGGAGGCAGTTTCATTTTTTAAATTGGCCTTTAGAGAGTTTATAGCTTAGCCGCTTGTTCATTTTAGGGGTTGAAAATTTAGGAGAAAGTAGTTTTTAGTGAGCTTTTTGTTCCTTTACACCCTTTTCATGCATTTTGTAGACATCAGTTCATGTTTTGTGCAGATAGTGTTCAATTGAATGCACATATTCCTTAGCATTTTTTGTACTTTCTCAGGTAACTATCTTAAAGATTTTGAAGATAAGAAAGCATGTGCCCATTATTCATACATCTTTTCTGAGTTTCTGTTATCAGTCCTTTCAATTATTTTGCACTTAAGTGTAATGTGTTTTGCAGCATAGATTAGATAATTAATCTAATTCCTATTCTAGGTTGTGAAGCATAACCTTTTACAAAAGATACATGTCTATTGACAGAATTATCACTATTTTTGGTTTAAACCCTAATAGTGAATATTAGGTCAGCCTATGTGTTGAGTAGTGAATATTATTGCAGATTTTAGTAATGTATGTCCTATAGGTGCTGGTTTAAAGTTCTTATAAGTCTGAATCAAACTTGGTGTATCACCTTTTTAGTTTCTTTATTTAGTTTTAGTCATCTTTCTCCCTTTTCCAAAATCATAAACTAGTAATAGGCGATATTCCAAATCAAATAGGAACCGGCCTAGAACCTAGAAATTCCTTCTTAATCAGAGTCCACCCACAACTCAAGAAGGTTCCCATTGTTACCATGATATATTAGTATGCCCTAATGCCTGAGTTAGGGCGATATTTTTTGGCCTTAACACTCACTTAAAGAATTTTCACCCCCATCTTGTAAAGTATTCTTGCTGAGGTGGGGAGGTGTTCAAGTTAGACCTTACGATTTGATCAACTAAAGGTGTTAGGAGTTCCTATTGATTCATCTTTCTAGTCAATTTCTTCAATTAGCTTCAAAATAGACCTAATGGCTAGTAGCCCTATTAGGCCTCCAACTCCTAGAAAAATAGGGATTTTCACCACTTCTTTCCCAAAAGACCTTTAAACTTTCCTTTTCTTTTCTTGGATAATTTTCCAATGTCTCAAGGATTTTTGGGGTCTTAGGGTTCTATCCTTCCATACAATGCCCTAACTCAAAATATGTGGTTTTAGGACTGCACTAGTTTCTTGTCTAGTTTATAAGTTTTAAGCTACAATCTGGATGGGCACAAACTTTTACTTTGAAAAAAATCTTTAAAAGACTCCAAAATTAAATTTCCAATAGCTGATTGGGTCTTTAGTTCACACCCCTGCAAGTAAAGAACTCTGCAACAGTGTCTTCCTTAGTCGGACTCACCACTGGCTCGCTTAGGGAGAAACCTTAAAAATGCTTCCTCTACATTTAAGGGCCCAAGATCCTATACTAATTATGTACATATAGTCTACTCAATATGTTGAAAAGGTCATGTAGAATGAACAGTGAGATAGTGAGTTAGGTCACCATCTTCAACAATTGCCTAGTTTGAACTAGTGAGCACAACATAACACAAATATTTACACTAAACTAATTAAAGAACTTCAAAACACGAAACTAGTAGCACACAAAGAAAGTAAAATCACTACTCTAATCCATGAACATGCTATAGAAACAAGTTCAATCCATTTACAAACTATTGTAACTCTGCAACTAACAATTTTACACAAAACCAAGGACTTCTCTGTATTCTCAAAGCAAAATCCGTACAATAGGTGTCTAACCTTGGGATTAGGTCATCAAATTTCTTAAATAGGAAAAAAATCCCTTTGGTTTCCACTTAGGGAGCTTCTCCATATTTTTTGCAAACTTTGAGAATGTTGTCTAAGCAACTTTTAAATGTTGCAAAAGTTTTTGAGCAACTTTTTACATCTTTTTGCACTTTTTCACAACTTAATGCAAATGAGATTAAGAACTAATCTAACGTCATCCTAGACTTTTATCTTGGTTCAAACATGATTCTAAACATCTCCAAGCCATAATGACATCATTCTGACATTATCATATCTTCTAACCACTCAGGTGCTTTACAATATTTTAACCGCTAATTGAAACTTTCTAAAGACTTAAGACTTAACTAGACCCTAATCCCTATTGTACTCACTCACTATGTTAAACATGACCTTATGAAATATATAACAGGCCTTAGAGGGCTTCAAACAAAAAAATTACATATGATGGATTTTACCAGTGCTTCTGCATCAATATCACTTACATCATCAAGCCTAAATATGTAAGTTCTCAGAGACCAACCTCTCTGTACTCAATTTGAAAAAATGGGTCAAACAAATCTGGAAAGGAGTCTCATAAATAGAATGCATAGACTCTATTTCAGGGTTTTTCTTAGTTTTTTTTTTGAATCAATTTTCTCAAGGGAAAATATCTTTAGGCACAAAGGGTGGTTCTTTAATAATAAAGGATTATCTATGCAAAAATGGACTCCTAAATTTTATGACAAAGTGCATTCTATAAGATTTATACTGATGTGGGTCACAGTAAATGATCTTCCAAAAGAATATAGGGTGGTAGACATTTTGTAGATAATGTGAAAAAGAGGGGATTTATTTGAGTCATAAGTGGGATGAGGGAAGAGCAGGTCCAAAGATATGTTTAGTCATGAACTTATAATCTGAACTACCATACACTCTCAAAATTATATCAAAGGGAGAACTTTGGTTCCAAAAGATTAATTACGATCACCTCCATCCATAAACTATCCTAGAGACATGTTAAAATTCAAGTGAGATGAATTCTTTGGAGGATGGTCTATTCTTTGAGCTCCAAGAAATAGATATACACCCAACCAGGGGAAAGGTACACAACATCCAGGAAGATCCTAAAGGGAATCCATAATCACTTCCAGGTTGGACTACATTGATGTTTCCAGAAATAAAACATCGCCTGCCCTCCACCATTGATATCTTGGAGGATGTTAGGGGGGCATCACAAGGGAACTTGATAGTATTCCTTTGGATCATATTTTGGAGATTGTTTTTCTATTACAATAGGACTCCTAAGGTTCTATATTTAACACATCAGCAGGACTACACTTTTCACTCTCCCCATTCTAGTCACTCAATTATTTTACAAACTGGAAGAGGTTTATCACTTACAGACTGGGAAATAACCAATAAATGTCTTCTCAAAGCGGTCAAAATAAAGGATGATAACATGTTATAGAGTGGAATTTTCCGTACTGGTGTCCATTTTGGGTTAGAAACTTGCAATAAAAGATGGATCTGTCAGACTAAACTTAGGACTAATGGGGGTCTTCAGCTTAATAGAAACCATGACCATTTTATCTAGAGATTTAATCACAACTAGGCTAGGACACTTCTTACATAATGGGAGGAGGAGGTTTAAGATAAAATGATACATGAGATTGCAGACCAAGTCTTACAAGAAGATCCAAGGATATCTAACCTTCAATAAATATGAGATAAACAATGTGAATTGTAAATACAAAAGGTATAATCTCTAGACATTCAAACAAAGGATGGAGAGGATGTGCTACAAACAAAAATTTCTGATCTCTGGAAGACTCGTAGGGATGAAAGAATGGTTGATATTGAGAGGCAGAAGGGTACCCTAGATAAGGAAGATGTTTTTTTTATCTTCTATTGGTGAATAAAATGCAAAAATGAAAAAAAGTGCAAATAATGATCCCTTTTCCACTGCTCAATTTTTTGGTAGTGGTTGTAGAAAATTGACAAGATTATTAGAAAAAATCTAGAAGGAAAGTCAACTTCTCGCTCTTTAAAAAAGGCCATCACAAAGGTAAAATGATGTCTCAAAGGACTCTGGGGCATAATTGCCTCCCTAAGAACAATGTTATGAGAGGGATTATTCCCCTTCAACAAAAAATAAGAAGAAATATGCAAGTAGATAAAGAGAGGTAGGTGGAGGACACGTCCAACAATAGTAATCAAGATCATGGATTATCCCCTTGACTATGTAAGGTAGTATATCAAATGTTTGGTCTTATGGGAAATTCAACCTCTGATGTAGATAACAATGGGGATGATCATCCCTCCTATTCCTTCATGTAAAGACTTACAAATTCAAAATTTGGGGATGAAGAGGGGGAGTTTGATGACCTACTTACACTTTCAGTGGAGGAGGACCCTGACAAGACATCGACACTTAAATAATATGATTCCAAAAATAAACTATCGGTAGCTCATGCTGCCATTGGTAGCCTAGGATTCCAAAAATAAGAACTCAGTATAATCTCTCCAGACTGTGGAATTAAAAGGAAACAAGGCAAGGGTCACAAATCAATGGCTACTCTTAGGGTATAAGATGGGGAAGATTCAGATCAAACAAAAATTACTACTTTCATGAAATTTTGGAAGGGGAAGAGCCTTCCCCAGTCGCAATGAGAGTTATAAATTGGAATATTAGGTGCCTAAGGGATCCTAACAAACAACATTTGGTTAAACATTTTTTATTTTCACTTAAGGCTGAGATTGCGCTACTACATGAAACCAAAATGGACACAGAAAAAATGGAGTAGTTTACTATAGGATTGGGTGGTTGGAAGGTAAAATCAGTGGAGGAAATTGGATCCTTGGGTGGCTTAGCAATAATATAAAATTCCAAAAAATATATTCTTTTCAGGATTAATAAGATACTCTCACTAGATAGGGGGAATATGGGCAGCCTAGAACTCTAAACTAAACATCATTTTACTTAATGCCTATGGTCCGATTCAAGCCAAGAAAGCACAAGAGGTATGGGAGGAGATCATAAACCTGTTTTCAGTAGGACTGGATAAAAATTTCACTATAGGAGGGGACTTCAATTCCATTCTGCATTAGTTAGAAAATTGACAGGATAATCAAAGACAAAGCCAACACCAAGTTCAACTCAAAACCTAGTTGTTGAAGGAAAATTTATTGGCAATACAAATAGAGAGTGAAACATTTACTTAGAACAATAGAAGAGAAGGTTTTAATAATATAGAAGAAAATTTAGATAGATTCTTCTTCAAGGGTGAGTTGTCTGATTTTCAGTATGACCTAAAGGCTACAATTTCTCCATCCTCTAGGTCAGATCACTATCGTGTTTAGTTGGATATCCTAGGAGAAGAAAAAGCACTTTCTTTCCCATTCAAATTTGAAAACATGTGGATGAAGGATAATAATTTTCTTCCATTAATAGAACAATGGTGGAAAGGTTGGCGGGTAAAGGGCTCCAAGATATTTTTTTTTGTATCAAAGCTAAAATGTATCAATAACAATCTATTGGACATGAATAAGAACCATTTCAAGAATATCTTCCTCTAAAAATCTTAAATCAAATAGAAGATAACAAAATTGAATGAAGTGATCATCCAAAAAGGTTTGTATTTAAATCTACTCAATAGGGAGGAGTTATTGAGAGATTATGAAGAGGTTCTAGCCAAAGAAGAGACATTTTGGAGGCACAAATATAGGGAAACATGGCTGGAAGAAGGAGATAAAATTACAAAGTATTTTCATAACAACATGAAATAGAGAAGAAGCGTGAACATAATACATAGAATCACTTTGGAAGATGATAGTGTTATAGATGAGAAAAAGGAAATTCAAAGAGAAATAGTTGATTATCTCACAAAGGTCTTAAACAACTTTGAGGGTTCCAAATTCCGCTCTCACGATGAGATGCTTCAAGAAATCCCTAAGCTAATTTCTTAGGATGAAAATGAGATGTCAAATAAATTACCAGAGTAGTAGATCCACAATGCTTTGAACCAAATGGCACCGGATAAAGCTCCTTCTCCATACAGTTTCCCACCTTTGTTTTTTAGCACTGGTGGTTGATTGTGGGGTTGGAATTGAGAGCTGCATTAGAGGCAGCTGGATCCTCTGGCAGATTTTTAAGGGAGATCAACATTACTTTCTTAGTTCGTATTCCTAAGAAAGAAAATGAAAAATTCTTAGATGAATTCAGACCAATCTCACTTTGCAACACTATATACAAGCTTCTTTCCAAAATATTGGCAAACATATTAAAGAAGGTGTTGATGATTGTAGCTTCGATCAGATAAAATAAATGAAATATTAATACTATGAGAATAGATTAACTTATGCATATAATATATGTGATAATAATAATAGATATTATTATTATATATATTAATGTATTTACATACAATCATAATTGAGAAAATTAATCTATTATCATATTATTAATATAATTAACTATTGAAATGGATTTGATCGAATGACATCATATTATTCATTATATAAATATCTGAATTGATAATATTATTATATTATCCTACATTATATACAATGCATATTAATATATAATAATAATGATATTATTATATATATTAATATACATTGTATATTATATTTGATAAAATAATAATATTATGGATCGAATTAACAATCATATGAACAAATATATTATCAATCGATGGATATACAAAGATCGATTAAACATTAGTTATGGAAATAATTATCTATACCGATATGCTATCGGTTATGGATTTGTTAACTAGGCCGATACGATATTGGTTATGTTTTATACTGATTCATTTGTATCGGTTAACACTTGTAGTGTTTGACATTGCATATACCGATCAATTAGTATTGTGATCGGTCACATTAAACCTACGATATTTTTTTATGAGGAGG
>MU226110.1:54161-75221 GCA_018584345.1 Thuja plicata
TGCAATATATATATATATATATATATATATTGGATTAATATAAGAAAATTTTAAAAGACATAAATCTGATCCAAAATTCAATAGAAGGCTTTAGGGAAAATTATCGAAGAAGAACAAACAAGTTTCATCCCACGAAGATCTATTTTTGATGGAGACATCATAGCTCAAGAAATAATACATTCAATTGAAAGAAATAAGTATCCCAGTATGCTCATAAAGCTAGACCTCAAGAAAGAATATGGTAAAGTGGATTGGAGTTTTCTATCAAAATGTTTTGAAAGATTTGGATTTTCCAAAGCATGGATTAATTTTATTGTTTACTACATATATTCTCCTAGATTCTCTATTTTCAATATTGGATCTTCGTTTGGTTTCTTTGAGAGTTCTAGGGGAATAAGACAAGGAGACCCATTTTTCCATTTCCTCTTCATAATCATGGTTGAAGCTCTTGGGAGGAGGATCGGGAGACTTCCAGATCATGGTATTCTAAAGCGGGTTGAAATTACTTCTTCAGTAAGACTAGTCACTCACTAATAGTCTACATATGAGACCCTTCTATTTGGAAAGGGAACTAAAATGGAAGCCTTGCAATTGAAAAATGTTCTACAATGTTATGCTGATGCTTCAGGACATGTAGTAAACAAAGAGAAATCTAAAATTTTCTTCTTTTTCATTAAGAAAAAGACTCAAATATAGATTTTGAATTCATTGGGATTCAATGAAGGAATCCTTCCTTTCACCTACTTGGGAGTTCTAGTTGACAAGTCTTTGAGATCCACCTCATTTTGGAAACCTATTAGGGAGAAATTAGACAGGAAAATTGAGTCCTGGAATTTAAAATGGCTTTCTTGGACAGGGAGGATATTATTGTTCAAGGAAACTCTTTCAGTCATTCCTATCTATCTAATATCTTGCATTGCACTATCTTTAGGAGGATACCTGGGGATGGTTTGAAAATTGAGAAAATTATTTTGGTAGAGAACAGAGACCAAAATAGAAAATTGCCCTTATATCCAAAGACAAAATCTACAATCCAATGGAACTAGGTGGAACAGGACTAAAGAACCAATTCCATCAAAATCAGGCCTTAGGGGCAAAATTGTTTGGAAAACTCAGTTTGAAAGCCAAAGGAAAATGGGAAATATTTTTCTAATTTAAACAATGAGGATGCATTAAGAATTTTAAACTTTCCCAAAGACTCTAGAATTTGGAATTTGAAATTTTTCGGCAATGTCTAGTAACATTATCTTGGATAACATAACATGGAATATCAAGGATGGCAGCAAGGTGTTATTTTGGGATGACTCTTGGGGTGGTTACCCAATCATCAATAAGTTAATGGATGCTGATAGAATCAGATAAATATGCTCCCAGAAGTGGGGGGTTTATAATAAGGATTATATATCAGCCCCCTTTCAAATTCAACAGGCAAATATCAATAGAAGAGTTTTGAAAGTATAGGATGTTTAAATAAGCAGCAATTTAATGTATTCTTATGTTTGATTGTTCATCTCCGGCCGGCTTGTTTATCTCCGGATGCCTTTTTTATCTCATAGATTAACAAAGTTGTCGGCTTTCATTCTTAATCTCATCCTCTGCCGGCTTGTTTACTAATTTGTAACTAAAAATAAATATTTTTAGCTAATTAGCTCATAGGGTATTATATGTAGAAAAGAATCAACCGGAACCGTCAGGAAATATTTTAGGGTTATCATTTCATACTACGTGTTTATTAATTTAGCCATCTGGAAATATTTTAGGGTTATCATTTCATATACTACGTATTTATTAATTTAGCCGATAGGCTATTATATGTGTAAAAGAATCAGCAGGAATCGTCTAAAAATGTTTTAGATTTATTATTTCATATTCTACGTAGATACGAGGAAATATCTCAGAAAGACATGATTGCTATGAAAACAAGCAGAAAATGAGAAAAAACACACGGGCAAGCAGAGCATAAACCTAAAAGATATGAGATGAAATATCTCGGAATGCCATAATATCATTGTGTGGCGTCTATTGCTCCATGCATTTTTTTTTCCGCTGCATTAATTTTTTCCTCTGATCTCTCTAGAAGAGAAAGAAACAAAAAAAGATCCCACAGATCTGCAGCCACACCTTCTTTCCGGATTTTTCGATTTAAAAAAAAAAAGTTGAAATTGTGCTATTTTAGATTGTGGCTGACATCATGATTCAAGGCGGCTTTTTGACGTATCATGAGAGCACTCGAAGATTGAATAAGGGGGCACAATTAAAATAATTAAAACAAATTTCAGAGGCACAATTATTTTGTAGGCCATAGTTGAAGGAATTGAAAGCAGATCTCACCGTCCGTCAGCTTCACACTAGCCAAAAGAAACAAACCACCCATAAAAGCCAAACCAGCATTCAAGTCATACATTTTTACAAGAAATAAGTCATAGAGGAAGAAAAAAAATATTAATTTATTATTATTAAATTATTTTACACTTATTTATCATTACATTAAATAACAATGAGAGAGATGCACACATATTTTCTTTTGCTAATTATAAATCATATTAACAAATTTTCCATCATGTAGGTTAAGCCTATCACTTCTTATTTTAAACTTATTTAGCACTACATTAAACAACCGTGATATCAATTTAAAAATAATTATTAAATTATTTTAACTTAAACTTATTTACCACTACATTAAAATAAAATTAAGAATATATAATAGTATATTTGCCCTAGGCAATATACTATTGCATTCACTTCTTACAATTAGTTAATTAATTTTGCACAAATCAACCAATACTATATAATTTTTTTCTTTACATATTATTTAAATTTTTCCTTGCATTTAAAATTTATAACTAATATTTAAATTTTTACAATTATAACTATAAAAATGAAACTATAATATATACAAACATAATTTATTAAATATTGCTTTTAAGATTTTATACAAAGTTTGTTATTTAATTTTTAATTTATAATAAATTTATTTTTATTTAATAACTATTAATCTAAATATACTTAATATTTATAATAAAATTAGAATTAAATATTATATATAGTTATAATTATAACTAATTACATCGTGGATTGGTTGTCTGTCAGTTCTGTTCTTTCAGATGCTGCTCATGGCTTTGTGGGTGGAGTTGTCGTGCCCCACTTTGTGCACCCTGTGGGGCTGTTCTTTTCGGGTCATCCTTAGTATGACCCCTGTGTGGGAGGCCATTTTTGTGTCTTTGGTGGAGGCCCACTCTTTCTGGAGCTACATTGGGCATTTTGTTCCTTCTGGTGATCCTGGCCTAACAAAGGATATTTTGGCTTCTCCCCTACCAGTATTTGGTAGTCTTTGTTGGACCTGTGTGGGGATGTCTTGGATCCTAGAGGTTATTGCGTGGTGGTTCTTTGGGATAGGATTCGTTCCTCTGGGCACGTCTGTGCTAGACTATTTAAACATACCATATTCCTCTTCCCTAGCCCGACTGGCCTCCTCCTTGGATGCAACTCCATATGGCTGTCAGTGGTTGGCTATGTTGGTTGGGGGGATCCTTTGCCTCTGTGTCAGTGTTCTGCGAGTCCTTGGCTACAACGTGGGAATGTTTTTATTCTGAGGGTTTTGTTATGGGATCCTTCCCTTGTGAGGGCTCTGAGATGGGATGGGGAAGCTCCCTCATGTTTTCCAATTGTTGTTGTTATCAATGCGATGGTTTTGTTGGATGGAGGCAGGGGCCTTTTGTTTCCCTTGTCTGAGTCTTTCAGACCTGGGATGGGTTTGAAGTCTGGGGTTATGTTTCATGTTGTTGTTGAAGAATAGTCCACCATTTCTTAGAATCTCTATGTTGTTGCTTGGAATGCCTATAGTGTCTACCTTACCTGTGCAATAATGGCATCATGTGGCCTTTGCCTTTGGTGAACCCTCCACTTTCCGGGGGAGTGAATGGGTTGTATGGTCTCCTCAACCGTGCATCTTTTTTTGTTGGTGGGGATGTTCCGGTGGAGGCAGAGTTGTGGGGTAGCTAGAGGTATTTGATGGCTTGGGTTTTCATCTTTGATCTGGTGAAGGCGATTGGCTTCCTTCTTATGTGATCTTGATGTTACTGGTAGAGACCATACATGACTTCATCCTGGTCTTTGTTGATGTTGAGAATGGTCTCGCACTTCTGTCTAATTGTTAGTTTGGAGTTGGACGTTTTGATAATTGTTCTAATGTTATTTAGCTTCAGCTTTTCTTTTGTCGCTAGTAGACTGTCCATTTTTGCTGATATGGACAGAGTGTTGGTTTTTCTCTGGGCCCAGATATCTGATGTAAGTTTTTAAGGGCACGTTCTAGTCTATGGTTTTTGGTTAAGGTATGCAGCCGGTGATGTGATGGAAGTGGCTCTCACTTTCATTTTTCTTTTATTTCTGTGTTGGACTGTCCATTATGTTTTGGAGGGATAGTGGTTTCTCTTTTTCTTGTGATCACGGGATTGCTGGTAGTTTTCAAGGGCTCACTCTAGTCCTTTATTTTTAGATTAAGTTTGCAGCTACTTTGGGTAGTGGTCTCGACCTGGAGGCTAAGGGATGTGGTTTTTTTTTCATGAGGTAGGCTCATTATTTGTTGTTTGCTTCTTCTTTCATGATTCCTATGGAGGTGGATGAGTCCTAGTATGAGGTGGGGAATTTTCTCATGATTTTGGAAATTTGCATTTGTTCGGGAGCCCTCTTCTTGGGACATTTTGTTGAAATGATGTTTTATGGTATACTCCTTGTGTTGTTGGTCTTTCTCTCTACTGCTCCTATTGAGGTGGGCTCCTTTGCTATTGAGGTGGAAAGGGGTTTTGCAGCCTAGAGGTGGATCTACAGTCCCAAGGATGTTGTTTACCATTGCTGGTTTCTGACAGCTCGGCTTATCGCTTCGGGCCAGTTTGGAAAGCTTCAACTGATAGTTTATTGGTTGAGCTTTGGTGGTGGTCTTTCATGACCTTGTTGTTCTTGTAAGGTTCTCTGTTGTGCACTCTGTATATGATTAATATGTTGTTAATGTGTATCTAGTATATTGCTTTTGTACTACGAGCCAGCACCCTCTTGCTACTGCTTAATTAAAAAACAATTGATTGAATAATATAGATTATAACTTGAACATAAAGACAATATCAAAAACTCCTTATTTATAAAACAGCCTAAATTGAAAAGCATTGAGTATAATTTCCGTATCAATTGATCCACAGACAAACTGTTTTGATACACTTATACCCTGCAGACAAACAAAAACACACCAACGAAAAGAAGATAAAAGATATAGGATGGAGCGTCCAAGGTTATAACATTGCTGTAATCGTACACGCAGGCGCGAGTAGCGTAGTAGCCAAGACCAGTCCCGCAATACGCAGTCAAACCGTTGCAGCAATAAGCGTGTCCATATGTGGAAACACAATCCGCGTCTGCCTGGCTTTTAGCACTGCACTCCTCTTTCAGAACACTCTCCCCTGCTGCAAATAACGCCATTATAATAAGCATTATAGAAATCCTCACCAAAACATTAACTCGTGCTCCGTTTCCTCCCATGCCTGGAGGAGATGGTATGTTTAAGTGACAATATTTTCTTTGATTTGCACGCCAAATATGGAGTTCATGCCACCCTTTTTGTTTTAACCAACATTATCGATCATACTTGTTAAACTTTTCATGTTTCATCTAGGGATATCCTTTATGTGACGCCAACATACCTAATGAGGTAATTATTTCCATATTTTAAACTAGATTTCCTTGATCACCTAGTTCTACCTCATGTCACCATAAGAAATCTAGTATCTTCATACACACAGTTGACTTTCAAATGTTGTTGTTTGTCCTCCTCCTGTCTTTTCTACATTTCGTATTTGCATTACATTCTACTACTATCCACATCCTATATAGTGATGATCATAGTAGTAGTTACGTAAAAGAAGCAATGTTTATTTTGAAATGTTTAATTTACACTATGTGAAATTGACCCATAAGTATCAAAGTTTTAATTTAAAATATATTTACTTCTATTAATTACGAGCATACTTGAAAAATATTTTATTTGATTTACTGCTATACATTCTGGTAATTCAAGACAATATATGTGTATTCAATTCAATTGTTATTTAAAATATTATTCATTTTGAACAAAATTTGGAGCGCTAAAAGAAGCTAAATTTGTGTTATCATTGTATGATATTTACATCAAGAAAGGGTGTTGTCCTTGATATTTTGTACAACTATAATGTTTGTCTAATTAATGGAGAGTTATGTTGGAGAAAATGTACCTTACAAATTCATGATGTCCCAAGGGACACTTAATAGTGTTAGTCCTTGGTAGCCAATGCAAGACAACAAATTCAGGGAATAAGAAAGAAGAATTGCATAGTATCTCATATTAAATTTTTGAGTCACAAATGAATATGTGTAAGCATAAGTGACCATAATCTATATACTTAATCTTTTAACATATTGCTAGAATCATGTGTATACTCAATATTTCAAGCATTGGAAATAGATTTCCAACTGAAAGATAAGGTGATTTGAATTCAACATTATATCATCTTCACATATTTTTGTCCTAGAAATGTGTATCTTAATCATCTTTAAACTTAATCTTTGTATTTTAGATTTATATATAAAATTTATCATTTCGTAGCTATCATTTTGATTAGTCTAAGTTAGGTCATATTGAGATGTATACATTTTTCCTATTTAAAATTTGTATTAATCTTGGAGAAAGGTTCATTTTCATTACATTTTCATGAATCCATCAATGCTTACACCTATAGGGTTTGACCATTTTATTCATCATCCAATTATTATATCTACTATAACTTTTGTTTCATCATTCATTTTCATTTATATTAAGGTTTGGAAATATGCTGCTCCCTACTCACCCACTCTTGTTTACCATCACTAATAGAAATTGTATCATGTATACTCATAGTCAATTTAATGTAGCTTCCATGTACATATACATTTCATAAAAAAAATATTAAATTTCAACATTTTGAAACATGTTATTCCCCGCTCCTTTATATTTTTATGCTTTAGTCTTATGGACATAAATTTTATTTCATCATGTACATGAATTTTTTAAATATTTCATAGACATTGTCATTGATTATTATTATATCTTAGACAATTTACTTTGAACTTGTCCATCAGAATCATAATTTTTTTATTAATTCAATTGGAAGAGGACCCTAATCCCGTTTACAACATAAAAATCAAGAAGGAGCACTATAACCCCAGCTTTGGGCCATTACAACTGAAAGAAAGCAGAAGTCTAAAACAAAAATCAATCAAAAATATCAGTAATATCAACTTCAGAGATAACACTACTACCATCTACTTTATCTGTATAGTAACCTATCATAATAATATAGTTGTAAGAGTACATGTCTTTCCAAATATAGACAAAACCAATAGAGTCCCTACTCACGACAAATTACAATAGCTATGTTGTGACGACCAAAATAACAAGAAAGTTTTTAAAATTATCGTAATAACTAAATAGAGTAGCACCAAATAAAGTTGTAGAAAAATAGCCATGTTTAATTATTTAAATTTAGAGATCCTCTCATAGTCCTTTGACAGACTGTTAAGCTTTCTGTTCCATTCTTCGTTGTCTTCTTCCTGCACTTCTTCCTCACTTTGTTGCTCCTACCTATTCTTCGCTAGTTTCCTTATACTGATTTTGCCAGTAACAACACCAAAAATAGGTTTTTTCATTAGACCATCAATAACGTTTCACAAAGAGGATATAGTAGTGCTAAGTTGTTCCTTGATAATGACCTTTGGACTAGTAGAATCGTCAAGAGCGGTGAGTCTCTTGTGTAGGCTTTTAACTTAATCTTAGAAATTAAGGATTTTACTATCATTTCCCAGACCAAGGGATAGAGGGATGTTCTCCAGATTGTTGTCAACAATAGGAATAGTGGGGAATTTGCACTCCGCATTTACAATCTCCTCGAATTCTTTCGAATTTACCATAATGTCAACTGATTTTTCTTTTTCTTCATCCTCAATCTCCTCTTCTTCTTTATCATAATCATCATTTTCAAGTATTCTCCATAGATTCCTCTTCTTCTTCAAGTTCATATTCGAAATAAGTCTTTTGCATTTCCTCTTCCATAATCTATTTGTCTCACCTTTCTTTATTGAGCAAACACGCATACCTCCTTTCACAAGATTCGACCTCATGTTTTTGTTGGTGTAATACATTGATAACTGGGAGTTTAGACTATTCAAGAACAGTTTCTAACTACATAATTGTTTCCTTTGGCTTAACTGCTTCATTCTCCGTAACTATTCCGTTCTCTCTATGTATATATACTTTGACTTTGATCAGATTAATACATCACATGTTTTAATCCTCTAACTTTCTCATGTGGTATCCGAGCCACGACAAATTTATTCCTATGAGATGGCAAGCGATCAAGATCAGTCGCTAGAAGAAATAAAGTAATATAAGAATTACTGAGTAGTGTGCGGAGTGTAAAGGAACGCAAAAATTATTGTGAGATGATGCTGGAGATATGTACGCTATAGTCAGACGTAGAAAGTGAGCCTGTCAATGTTCAATTCAGACTCGCTTATGTCTCCAAGCTTGGGAACAATAAGTTTGAAGATGTGTTTTATTGCTAGGAATGATATCTACGTAGTATAAGGAGGATCTAAATTCTATTGCAATGGAAAATTCAAGTCTATGCCAGGCTAAATTTGAAACCTTTTTAAGAGTTTTCCATTGTTTCCAACAAAATTGAAGAATAGAGTGGTGTTTGTTTTCTCTTCCATATAAATGTTTGAGTCATGCGCAAGCATTAAAAAGACTCACATGTTGTTTCCATTTGATTTTGAGATGATTTATTGTAATCTAATCTATGCTGATTCTAATGAGCAATTTTTTTTCATTCAAATCGGGTGAATAAATAAACGACATCCACTAAAAGGAATGAAGGTGCTGGCATTCAATGTTTTCCTTAAAGTATGAAGTTGCTATGAAGATTTTCAATTTATCTTTTAAAAAATATTTTTAGTTTGTGGATGAATACTTAAAACATTTTCTAGAGCCAACAAGACACCAAGTTGATAGATTTATTCATCCTTGCAAGCATTTGTTGGTGTACCAACTAGTATCACATTTTTTGTTTGTTTCTATATAATTTGATATGTTAGAATATTTCTATGGGGTGGCCTTGGGATAAAGTGGAGTAAAAGAAATGTAGTATGAAGATAAAACACATCAAGATCCTATACAGTAAGAGAAAGCTAGAGAAAATATATGACCTTTCACAGGAAGATGCTTTGGATGTAAAAAAGTTTGTCATGATGAACTATAACTGATTGAATTCTTGAACATGAAAAGTTGATGATCACCGAGCTGCAAAAGTGAATGCAAGACATTAAATTAGTTAATGTATTATATTCTCATTGATGTAAAATTGATATGGTATGATTATTCATACACATATTGGTCATAAACTTGAAGATCTAGACAGACAAAGTTTATGTGGTCAGTAAAACTTAAAAGATCTCTATACATCGAGTAACAGTATACACTGAGTGAAAGTGAACACTGACAGACAGTGAACCCCGAGAAGTTCACAGTGTATACCGAGCATATCAGTAAACTAAAGTTGTTACCGAGCATAACTCGAGTTGATGACTGAACTTAAGTTAAGTTAAAGAACGAAAAAATTACTTAGCTGGCAGAGCTATATTTAGGGATTCACTGATTGATTGTTTTATTTTCAATAATCAGTTAAACTAAAGAAAGTAAAGATATTTAAAACATCTTTTATTCACAATTATGATGGAGAAATTTGTGAAATAAAGCTAAAGTAGAGCTTTATGGGATAAAGTGAACATGGCAAGTTTTACGGATCAAGAAATGATCTACGATTAAAAAAAATGAGATTGAGCAGCTAATCATATCTATATAAAGAGACAAGGAATTCATTATGAAGAGAGGAATGCTGAATATATTCTGGTGAAGATAGAAGTCTTCATGCAGATCTGATCATATAGGCCGAGGAATAGAGCCAAAGAATTCTACAGACCCCGAGCAACAGAGGAAAGAGAATTCACCGAGCAGAACAAAGAAGGAGAACAAAGGAATTGAAGAGCACATTGATCAGAGAGGTATTATTGGACTAAAAATAAATATGAATATCTACAAGTTAAAGTTGTATTTTGAATAGATCATTTATTGTATCAGTTTAACCATTGATTCAAAAAATCTCTTAGCTGAGTGGGATTTAACAGTCCTTATTGTATTGAGATGCTCAAGAGTATCAAAAGGTTTTTTTGTTTAAAGCATAGTGAGTGCTAGGTCAAAAGATAAAATATTGGTTTTAAATTCTCTAACAAGGTTGCACTTAATAGTGTGTATTATAACCTTTAACATGGTTGGCTCTTCACTGAGCTCACTATAGAAGAGTGAAAATATATTGGGTTACCGGTCCCAGGTGGTTTTTCCCTTAGCAGATTTTCTACGTTAAAATATATGTGTCAAATGTGTATATGTTTCATTGCATTGATATTTTGCTTTACACATTATTGAAACTGGATTGGTCAGTTAACACTAAGTTTATTTACTACTATTCGGTAAAGTCTAGAAAAGATAAACATTATATCTTACCAAGAATTTTATATTTGTTAGAATCGTTTGTGGCATACATCTTGATGATTGGGGACTGTAAGATAACTAGAGGGTATTATATTTGAGAGAGAGTTTTTGGTTGGATTATTGGAATTAATTTTAAGGCCATTGATTCACTCCCCTCAGTTATTCTAACAGTTGGTTTCAGAGATCTAGTGCTTGGAAGAAGAGTTTAAAGGGACTTAATCTAAATATCATGAGATGAGTAAAAGCGACATGCCTAAGTTGAAAAAATTTAACTTTGCATCATGGAAAAGAAGGATAAGACTTCATCTATCAGGTATTGGAAATGATGTCACACAACACTTGGATACTGAATATGTTGCACCTACTGGACCTCTTACTGTTGATCAATTGAGAGAGAAACATGAAAACAATTCTATGATGATAGAACTTGCATCTTCACTAACCGATGCTAAATTTGAAGTTGTGAAATCATGCACCTTTGCAAAGAAAATGTGGGACAAACTCAGGCTAGTACATGGAGGAGACACCAATGTACTAAGATCTAAAGCTAAAATCTAAAGAGGAAAGTTTGATAAACTAAGAATGAAAGAAGGAGAGAACATCACTCAGTAAAGTAGCAGAATCAAAGAAGTCGTTAATGTTATTCATGGAGTAGGAAGATTACTTAAGGAAGAAATAATGGTAAGTAAAATTATGAGAACCTTACTACCTTTTTATGCTATTAGAGTATCTGCAATTCAAGGAATGAGAGTAGTAGAAAATAACATTGTTACTCTTGATAGTTTGATTGGTAGAGTTATTTCATTTGAGATGAACAACTATGACAACAGTGTCTTACCTACTATTGAGTCTGCATTCAAATCTTCTCTGAAAATAAGAAAATCTAGTAACAAACACACTATGAGAAATGATAGTGACAGTGATAGTGATGAACACGAACTTGATGAACTTGAAGCACTTATAGCAAGGAGATTACATAGAGGTAAATAAATATATAAAGGTAAATTACAATTGGTATATTTTAATTGTGAAGAAATTGGACATTTTCTGCTAGATGCCCTAACAAGAGAAATGATAAAAGAAACAATGACAGATGTTATGAAAATAAGTATGATAGAAGTGATGACCGAGACTATAGAAGCAACTAACACTCTGATAGAAGAGATAACCGAGATTACAAGGACAAAGGAAAGAAGGCTTGTTACCTAGTCGAGAACAAATCTAAAAATTCTGAAACTAATTTTGATAAAGATATTGCGGTAGTATTTGTTGCTATGAAGGATGATTCAGACTAATAAGAAAGGTATGTTAAAACAACATTCATATCTAAAGTTAGCAAAAATGATGTCTGTATTATTGATAGTGGTTGTACTCATCACATGACTGGAGATAAAGAAAAGTTTGAAACTTTTGAATATTATAATGGTGGACCAATTAGGATGGGTAAGGACTCACCTTGCCTAGTTTAAGGAAAAGGTACCATCATGTTGAATAATTTGATCAGATGTGAAAATGCATATTGTGTAAAAGGACTTAACTATAATTTATTGAGTGTTTCACAACATAACAACATAGGACATCGAGTTTCATTTGAGAACAAAAAGGAAATCATCTATAATGGAACAGGAAATTTGATTAGTACTGGTGAACAAACAAAAGGTAATCTATTCTATCTTGATGATATTGAGACTACTTCTTTATTGGCTAAAAATGAAGATGTTTGGTTGTGACATAAAAGTTTATGTCATGTGAATTTTGACAACAAGGTTAAGATAAGTAAGAAAAGGAAAGTATGAGGCTTACCGAGTATTTCAAATCCTGACCAGGTTATGTGCTAGAATTGTTAAATATGGAAAATGACAAAGTCTAGTTTCAAAAGAAAAACCTACACATCT
Source organism: Thuja plicata (assembly GCA_018584345.1). NCBI lineage: Eukaryota > Viridiplantae > Streptophyta > Pinopsida > Cupressales > Cupressaceae > Thuja > Thuja plicata. The sequence continues at coordinate 66,663 of MU226110.1, forward strand.
AATGCTATTCTAGAGTTAGTCCATACTAACTTATGTAGACCAATGAGAACAAAGAGCTATTATGGTGATAGATACTTTATTCTATTGTTGATGACTATTCTAGGATGATGACTGTCATGTTCTTAAAAGAAAAATCTGAAGCATTTAATATGTTCAAATGGTATAAAGATAAAGTTGAAAAACAAAGTGGAAAAGAACTGAAATGTTTACGATCAGATAGAGGAGGAGAGTTTATTTCTGATGAATTCACTAACTTTTGTAATGAGCATGGGATTACAAGACAGGTTTCTGCATTGAGAGCACCACAACAAAATGGGATTGTTGAAAGGAGGAATAGATCAATTGTTGATTGTACCAGAATACTGATGATTTAAAAAGGTATCACACAAAAATTTAGGAGAGAACATGTAAGTACTGCTATCTATATACTGAACAGAGTTCAATTGAAGAAAGACACAAATAAGACACTTTACGAGCTATGGTATGGATACACACGAAATTTGGGTTACTTTAGAATTTATGGAGGTCAATGTTATATACTGAAAGATGATAGAATCATAAAATTGGCTCTAAAAGTGATGAAGGAATATTTCTAGGATATTCTACTAAAAGAAAATATTATAAATTTCAGAACAAATCTTCTAACAAAATCATTGAAAGTGCAAATGTTAAAGTGGATGAATTTTCTGATAAAAATGATGAGGAGAGTAGAAAGGATACTGAAGATTAATAACAGATTTTTCTACATAGAACTACCTAACATCTTACCCAAGTGACCAAACAATGCAACCGAGCAACAAGGTGTACACACTGAGAATCAAGAAAATACTCACAATGCTGAACTGAGTGATAATGAAGCTCACGATGAAGATCAAAATGAAGAATAAAGATCTGAACCTCTAATTTCTAAATATGTCAGAAGACACCATCCATAAGCCCAGATTATTGGAGACAAAAGAGCAGGAATGAGAACAAGAAGTAAGTTTCTTAACAATAGATGTTTGATTTGTGATTTTATACCTAAATTTGTTAATGCTGCACTTGAGAATTAAGAATGGGTTATTGCAATGAATGAAGAGATTGAATAGATTAAGAATAATAAAACATGGACATTAGTACTTAGACCAAGTTACAAAAATATCATTGGCACCAAATGGATTTTTTAGAAACAAACTTAATGAGAATGGAGGAGTCACAAGGAACAAAGCAAGAATTGTATGCAAGGGGTATGTACAAGAAGAAGGTATTGATTATGGACAAACCTTTGCACACATTGCCAGACTAGGATTAAGAATTCTACTTGCTTATGCTTCTTTTAAAGGATTTAAAGCATACTAAATGGATGTTAAATCTGCATTTCAGAATGGAATAGTAGAAGAGGAGATATATATTGAACAACCAGAAGGGTTTGTTGATCCTAACAAGAGGAACATGGTTTGTAAAATAAATAAATCCTTGTATGGATTGAAACAAACACTGAGAGAATCGTATGAAAGACTTCACTCTTATCTCATTAGAATTAGATTTATTAGAGAAAGTGATAATAGTAATATGTATTTGAAAGGAGATAATGAGGATAAGACTTTGATTGCTGAGATATTTGTTAATGATATCATATTTGGAGGTAATGATATGCTATGCAAGTCATTTGCTGAAGAAATGAGAAAAGAATTTGAAATTTCAATGTTTGGAGAGATCAACAGGATGAAGGCATCTACATCACACAATCCAAATACATCAAAGAAGTTCTAAAGATATTCAAGATGGAGGACTCCAAACTATTTGGAAAACCTATGGAAATTGTTATGCTCTGCATACACTTCCCTTCATTTTAGTGTGCAAATGTCAGGTCCCCCTTCTTCTTTCCTTTTTCTTTGTTTTCCTTTTTGGTTTTCCCTTTCTTTTTGGTTTGTCCCTTGTTTCTCCCAGGCTTTCCTGGTCCCACCAAGTTTTGATTTCCCTTTTGTGTTCATTATTTCTTTTGGGTTCTATGTCCCAGAGTGTCTTCCTAAGCGGGTTTCCCCAGATCTTTTGTGCCCTAAGATCATTTCCTTTTCTTCAAAAGAGAGATGCTTGTTAGGAATTGGCGGTTCTAGACCCTGACTGCCGGTGTGTTTTCAAAGTTACTATCAATAATTAATATGCTTTCCTAGGCATTACTTATGGCATTTTACTTTGTCATTTTAACACTTACCACAAAAAAGTTACCTTCTAGCGAACTTTTCTAGAGAGTGAAGAGATTTGTTTTCTGAGAAAAATATTTGGGTTAGAAGATGTAGAAGCATGTCTGTCAAGTTTGGAGGAGTGTTTAGGTGATAGAGTGAAGCAGTTACAGGTCCTTCCATTAAATGTTTTGAGATTCAGGTAGGCCCTTGGGATTTCTCTTTGTTTTCCTTTTTTCTTTCTTCTTGCTTTATTGTGTGTTCCTTCTTTGTCTCGTTCTTTGCTGTGTGCTTCCTATTTTCCTTTTTTTTTCTCGTGCGGTTGGTCTATTTTGTTTGTTCTCTTTTCCACGTGTGTTCTTTGTCATTTTTCTTATTTTTTCATTTGTTTCGTTGCTCAAGGTTGCATCTGTTGTTTGACATGACGCTATCCATGAGTCTGGCATCTCCTCTTCTCTTCGTAGTCGTCTAGCTCAGAAGGAAAGACACCCACCCTCCTGGGCTATAAATCCCTGTAAATATTGTCTTCTCAAAGTGTGGGGGAGTTTGTAGGTTAGTCTGGTTTTGGATGTCTTGTACATTTTGTGTATGTGTTGTAAATAGCTTGTGGGTGCTCTATGTGGTAGAGTCTGTAGGGTGTGCTCTACGAGTTTGGTTGTCAGGGTGTAGGCTAGAGTCTGTGATCTCTGGTAGCTCACTGTGACTTTGGTCCTGGTCTATAAATTCTATAGTTGGTAATGCATTGTACGCCCCATATTTACTTGTAAGCACTGTGTTTATAAGGTTGTTTATTCAGCGAGGTGTTAGGGGAATTTCCCCTAAAGGACCCATTGTCTTCCTCATTGTTTACGAGGTCTTAGACCATGTCCATTCAATAACCAGGGTCACCACCCTGGTTGGTGATGCCCTGTACAACAAGGAGGTAGGTTTGTCAATTGCTAAGACTAGCTCGTCAACAAGCGGTTAGTTTTCTCTCTCCTCCATCCTTTCCATCTTAATGGAAAAATTAGTTCCCATGAACAAACAATTAAAACCCATCCCAAATGACATTCATGCCACTCATGCTAGAAAAGCTATTCAATTTTGTTATTACTCAGCCGAGTGGGTAGGCATGTGTTAAAGTACGATAGAATGACCACCTATCTTATTCCTGGCAGTTGTTTTCCTCTCAAGCTAAGTGTCAACCATGTTAATTAATATGGCCTTCCCCACCTAATGTGACCTCCTTTATAATTTATCATTTTGGATCCTCGGTAAACGGGAAATATTTTATATGTTAAAGTTTTATAGAATTTTGGACATATGATCTCATTTAGGATGCCCTAATGATGCTCCATTTCAGGTGAAAAGGTGGAGATATTCTCAAGGCCTCCAAAATCTGGAACCTTTCAACATTTATGTACTGATGGTGGTCTAGTTTGAAAGTACAGGTTAAAATAAGAAACAAATGGCTTCAGGATCTTCACCTCTCGGGAGTCCAGAAATCTAAAGTGTCTCTACAGATACCAGCAAGAAGAACAAGGTAGAAAAGATATTGGAAAAGCTCCCGCTAACTGAGAAATATAATAATAACAGGACAATTCATGGGTCCCTGATTGAGTCTACAATGAAAGAGATCACCAACACAGATGTTGACACATGGGTCTAATCGAAGACCCTTATTCAGATGATCTATCAACTTTGATGCTCCAATGAATCCATCTTAGTTAACTTAGTGACATCTAGAATCATTCAAGAAGCTGTCTTTCCATGCTCAGTACAAGCATTGGAGCTAAATTTTCTCCTCGCTAGGGGTTATTTCCCAAGAAGTATGGCTATTGTTTTTGTTTCCCCTACTCCCCTCAGATTCCTGGTGTCAATCGTCACATTGGACCATGATACAACTACTAGGGGATGGCATATCCCATGATTCATGGGAGATGTTTCCCTCACCAAGGCCGAGGCCCTCCAGCCATATGAGGGCACAGAAGATATGGCATGATGCCACCGGAATACACATTGGAAGAAAATTTCACGCTGGGACTACAAGAAGATGTAGATAGAGATTCCACACTCTGACTTTAAGGTGCCCATCTAGGCGGGAATTATCTTCTTATGCAGGATCTTCGAGGAGCCACATGTCTAGGAATTCTCCCCCTAGATGTATTATTTCTTATATGGTATGACCACCAACAAGGCTCACTTAAACTCGACTAATATCATTGCCAAAAATGTAGACGCCCTGCGGAGAAGAGTCAACTTAGAGTGGAAGTTCCACAGGACTTCCAATGTCCTCTGGACACTTTCTTGGTAGTCTCAGAGATCTGAGGATTAAAAATAGTTGGTGTTCTCAGGAAAGGACCTGGTTAGGTCTCTCCATGGGACCACTTCCCCCAAATTCAATGGGACCAGAGCTTCCCACATTTTTGCAGAGTGAATGACACCTTTATCATTTACGAGGTCAATGCGATCATCGGTGATTGGGGATACAGGTTATCTCTACAGGCCATTAATTTAGTTGGTGCATGGGGAAGATACTTCATCTAGTTTTCCTAGCACACATATATTCAGGTATTTGGCTTCTCCGTAGAACCCTTGCTGTTACCTAAACATTGTGGGGACATGATAGTTTTGTTAGAGTTCTGTAGGAATATTTTTGGAGGCTCATGCCTTGACTTCTACCAAGAAAGATACCACCCTGACATTCCCTTTCATTTATGGGGAATACTCTTGCTCCCTAGTCGCGGCCCGGGGAGCCAAAAATGAGCAAGCAGTCTTAAATTAGCAAAATATTGTTTCCGCCACAAGGATTATGATCCCCTTGGGGGAGTGACAATGTTGATGCCAAAGGGGGTGAATCCCCATGTTTGGCACATAGAATATTTTTGGGCCAACTCCCAGGATGACTACTATATCCAGAAGTGACACTACACTAGGATAACAAAAGGGATGATGGAACAACTTAGGATCTAGATGTTCCCACAAAATTTTTAAGACATTAGGCCCCTAGAGGACCCCGAGTATAAAGAGAGAAGTGTGGATTAGATGGACCTCCCTCTGATGGATTGGAATACACTAGAAGTTTTGGATGTCGAGGTCATCTCGAGAGTAATAATTGAGCACATTTACTCATACTTCGAGAAGTTCTACCCAAAGAGTGTCTATTCAGACATGCATTTTTTTGGAGCTTCAGGTTCTTGGGCCCCAAAGAAATCCAAATCCCATAGAAAGAAGAAATTTGGTGCCCCACCTCAGGCCCAGGATCCCATTTTGGCCCACCTGATGGAGCAGTTGGGTGAGAAGCTGAAGCACTCACATAAATTAATAGACGCAGAAAATGCCAGAGTGACTTTTGGTCTTGGAGCTACCCCATTAGGTTCCATTCCCTTTCCAAGAGGTTTTCCCTCCTTGGCCATTTTATTAAGTGCAGCATCTAAATCAGAAATCACTAGAGCAGCGGTGGTTGCAAATCTCAAAGTGCCACTCAACAGGAGAAAGAAACAAAAGTCAAGTCGGTCCCTATAGAGAAAGAATCTGGGCTTGGATCCCAAAGATGTACTATAGGTTGAGGTTCTTTCTTCCTCCTCCTCATCCTTCAAAAAAGAGGATCACCTAGCAAGTCCCACAGAGATAGCACAGATCAGTGTCGATGACTTCTTCCCGATGGGTGATCTTGGTGAATTACAGGGTATGGGTGACTGCGCCATATAAGAAACAGAGGGATAGGAAGTTGAAGTCCCCATACTTGAATCAATAAGGCTGGAATATGTGGCAGCCTAAGAAGAAGGTGAGCCTTGGCTTGATGAAGTCAAAAATGAAGCACCACAAGTACCAAGGAATGAACTGGTTGCAGAAGAAGTACCAGCTGAAGAGGAAACTGGACCTTCAGGAGAAACTTTAACCTCTGATGCTTCCCTCTTGGAATTGACTGGTAATCATAAATTTATCACACTAGTGGATATGGAACCCAAAAAAGTTGAGGCTATTTTCCAACAGGTAGATCTCAATGAGATGCCTCTCCCTCCTTCGCCACCTAGTCCACCAGAAAATAGTGTTCTAGAGGGTGATGAGGAAGGAGGTAAATATCACACAGACAAGGACCCCATCTATAAAATGGATAATACACCAGTGGTTGAACTTGAATTAAACCCTAGAGACATGTTAAGCTTTGGGATGATGATGACAGGTGGGCCAACTGTCCTGTCATAGTGGTTAGGGGAAGCCCAAAAAAGGAAAGCCCCAACTACTATTACGGCCCCACTATCACTTGTTGAGATGTTTACTGAAAGAAAAAATCCTAAGAAGCCTAAGAAGGCTCATGCCCTTTACAACACTAGAAGGGCCCCAGATGGCAACAGTCATTGCCCCTCCAATAGAAAAAGATTATTCTGAGGTAGCTTCCAAAGAATATGTGATTACAGAGGTGTCTCTAGGTAAAAGAACTCAACAGAGAGAATTAGACCTCCTAAGAAAAGTGGGCCAGGCTATTCAAGCCCGATATGAGAAGTAGTCAGATAAGAACCAGGAGCTAAATGCAACCAATGCCAATATTTTGAGACTCCTGGTAGAATTAGCACGCCCCCTCACATCTGCATCACCTAGAACCTTAGTTTCAAGGATGCTGCTAGCATAGAGTGATGTTGATACTTTGAAAATCATGAAGAAGAAGGAATTAGCGATAGATGACTGGATCACTCATTAGGTGGGGGTGATAAGATGTTTCTTTTCTGAGTCTCTCCCAAACTTTTTCTAGGTGAATGATTTAGCGAAGAAAATAGAGGCCACCTTCCGTAGTGGTAGGGAGAGATCGAGAAGTATGAAGATTGGAAAGATAGCTCATCAAAGATTCTGGATCTTGGGGAAGATGAGTTAATAAAAATTGGCATTTTAGGGGATGAATCATATAGGTTCCTCTAGACTCAATACTCTAGACTTCCATTCAAATTCAAAACTGACAAGCAACTTGTACGAGTGCTGAAGGAACAATTACAAGTGGTGCAGAATCCTTTGGATCAATATGCTTCCCTTATCCAAAAACCTACATCAGCTGACCCTCTTAGCTGACTTACACTCCCATTTATTCTGTAATTGGTAAGTTTGATGAATTGGTCAAGGCTCAATTCCCACCTGGGGGAAATATTAATGGTGCTACCATGGTGGAACTTTCCCAAGTGTTGCTCAAATCCATGATGCAGCCAAGGTGGTTGCAGAGTTGAAAGATAAGGCTGATAGTGTCGGCCTCTATTAAGAGGGATCTATAGATCACCGTGACTGTTTGAAGGATGTACAAGAAGATGGCATCCTCCAAATTCTGGAGGAATACAAAAAGTTCAAAGGCCAGTAAGATATCCCAGACTCTGGGGATCCTTGAATAAAATTGCCAGCAGTTTTCATTCTTTATTCGTTGAGAATAAGCTCCCAGACCCCAGTCTCTGGGTTCCCAATTTTTGTATTCTTTATAGTGATGAGTGTTGACAGCTCCCTCGAGCTGACCAATCACTATCCAAAATATGTTGCCAGGCATGTATTTTTCCTTCTTGGTGTGACTAGTCATTGTTAATCCTTTGGTTCACTATAGACATCTCTTGAACCCCAAGGTGCCATTCTGGCCTTTACTCTCTTGCGAACCTACACTCATCCAAGTCACCAAAGTATAGAAGAACATTAAAGAGGGCGTATGGCCCAGTTCACTTAAGGAAGATCCATCATGTCTTCAAGTACAAGGACACTCTTTTCGATGGTGTTTTTCTCGTGGCTCTTTCCTTTCTTTCTTCTCTTCTCTTCTCGAATGATTGTATTATCTTAGTGAATTCAGACAGTGCAGGTAGTACCGACTGTAAATAATTTCATATAATGTAAATAGCTAGCATAGGATTAGTCTCTTAGGTAGTTAAAAATTTATATAAATACAAAGTCTGATGCCATTTTGAAGGGTCTGCAAATTGATGATTTAGCTATCGACTAGTAACGCAAGCTTTCAATCTTTTTTAGCAATCTGATTTTTTCAACAGTTTAGAGTAGATTAATGCTCCCTTAGAGCCACTAGTGTAACTGCCAGTGAAGCTGGATTTAAAGTTAATGAAAGAATGAGAAACTCCATTAAGCTCTAAGCTCTATTTTTTTCTGATTGTGGAGTTAGCGAAATACTTCTCATGTTATATGCTTTCTTATGTCATATGTTCCAGTTTTGTAATGATTCAATGAAATACTTTTCTTTGCTACTGATATATGTTTGATTGAAGTTTGTGTGTATGTTTAGTATCCGTTGTTTATTTATATATAAATTTTTTGATGTTTTTGATAGATAAAAGCAGCAAAAGGGTGCTGGCCCATAGAACAGGGGACTGGAGGCACATTAACAGCAGGTTAATGGCACAGTCACAGAGCAAGATGAATTAACTATTTACTGTTATCACCA
>MU226110.1:80991-91158 GCA_018584345.1 Thuja plicata
CTAGTGTTGGGGGCATATATATTAAACGTGGTCCATTCAGCACCAGACTTACTGAAAGAGACCTCCAGGAAGTTTGGGGATGAATTAACCAGCTGCCCTGTTAATTTACTTGGGTTCCAGAGAGTGGAAATACCTCCAGACGCGCCCGTCGCCTCAGAATAATGGAATTCAGCTCCAGGCCAGAGGAGTGGAACCAGATTAGTAAAGGAACTAGCAGCCATTTTAACCTCTTGAAGAAAAACAATTTCTAATTTTAGATCAAAAATGTAGTATTTAATAGCCGCTTGTTTGAGGCCGCTGTTCAGACCTCGTACATTCCATGAAAGGTAGTTCATCTCTTACTTTTGAAACTAGTTTCCAGGGTTTGTTGCCTTCCTGCCGCAACCTCCCTTGTGGATCCCTTCGATCTCCTTACTCTTTCCGAGGGTCTTCCTCTTGGAGTATCCACTCCCACATCCGCCTTGATGTTAAGAGAATATATGTCATTGATATATAGTTAGATATCTATACTAACCCTATCCTATCTTTTGCTATTTATTTATTAGATATTAAACTATGCTTGCAGGAAACCCATTATCCCCAAAGTTTCCAAGGTTTACGATTCAAAACTAGCTATCCCCTCAAAACAAAAAGTCACTTGTCCAACTAACCTAAGAAGGCAATGTCATGACCTGATAACTAGGTTCTTGGAGGACAATGATAGAAAGCTCTCTTGTGTGCCTCTTAAGCCAAAGTTGGCTGATACTCCAGTATCCGGTGACAACTCATCTACCATTAGCGAGGCTATTACAAAGTCTTGTCAATAGAAACTGGTGCTAGAAGGAGGGAATGAGCTTGTCCTCCCTTGAGAAATTGGACACCACACCTCCTGAAGGCTCCCCAAGAAGTAGTTTTGGATGTCAAACTTTCCATAGATTAGTGTCATTTTCACCACTATGATTTCAAAGAATATTGCATTCAACCCCTAACCTAAGAGAGTTTTCTGAACTCGGACCTCCCATCCAAGCGAAGATGACCTACCAAAAGAAACAACCCCTCCATTCCATGAACAAAAGCTTTGTATCCACCTAGAATGTTTAGGTTAACCAACTCATTCCAGCGACCAATCTCACTGTCAACCTTAACATCTTGATGGCTGCCTATATCAAAAACACTAGGTCTCCCATGGCATAGTTCCCCAACATTGTCAATGACCTTCCTCTGCATCCAGAGAAGATATATCCCAAATATGAGAATTTAGACCCTCGAACTACTGAAGAACATTTACAGGAATATAAAGATGCCATGAATTGACACTGCATTGAGCATGAGGATGTGGTTAGCCAAAAGTTCTTGATACCTCTTAAAGAAAGTGAGTTGAACTGGTACTTGAACTTACCTGCTAACTCCATCAATAGTTGGCTAGATATGGAGGCCACCTTTCTGACAGTGTTCTAGGTCCACGTGGACCCAGCTTGGTCAAACAGTCAGTTTATCTCTATTCAGAAGGAGCCCAATGAACCCCTAGCAACCTTTAACCATCGATTCCATAGGGTTTTGAAGTGGTATATGAGACCATTCATCCCATCTATAGATGTGACTATCCAAATGTACCTTAACACCTTGGACCCATTTGTCGCTACCCTTCTTTCGAGAACCACCGCTACCAACGATAGAGATACCTTGGCTAAGGTCTACAACCTTGCCCTCGAGCTATCCCAGAACTTGAGTAAAGATGTTAGGGGTATCGGTCAAGGCTTACCTTATAAAATGCTTCTTGGGGAAACAACTTATCTGGTAGGATATGATCCCAATCCAGCCTTGGGTGCCCCTACAATCAATCTCGCACCCTGAAACATTTATCCCACCGCCCATTTAAGCCCTCCAAACCTAGAGTACACTCCCTGGGCACAACAACAAACCACAACACCCCCACCGTCTGGAGTACCTTTCTTCTTGATGCCAACATCTAGAGGCTTTCCCCCAATAGCACAAAGTCCATCTTCACTTACCCCATAATGCCAGTTGCTATATTGTGACACTACTATCTAGCTGTCCGTTGAGGTCAAATCCCTCTAACGATTAGTTTCGTCACTCACTACTGACATGGGACAGCTAAAAATGGGACCCCCTACATCTCACGGGACCAGCCCCCCCAAAGGGGGAATATTTTTTGGGACAATGGAATCCCAATAACTCCACACCCCAAAATCACTATAACAATAGCAGAAACAACAATGCTCGCCCCAACCAATAGTAGAACAACACGTTGAATAATGGGGGAATCCCCTCAATCAGCCTAATACCCAAGGGGGTGTGGGACACATTCATTCTATGTAGCTTTCTAAATTCCACCCCTTAATGTCTTGGTGTCAGCTGCATAACACTAGCTCGCATTCCAAGGTAAACTATGTTGCACTAGAAAAGATCATCCTAATATCCTAGTCCAATAGGAAACAAAATGCTGACTCTCCACCTCCAGAATCCTCAGCCAAACCACATCTCTCCAGTTTTACATGTGAGACCATATTTTTCAGTGATGGCGAAGAAGAAAAGGAAGAACCCAGCTTACAGGGTTTCTTTAATGACTCCATCCCAGTATTCAAAGCTAGTTCCTTTACCAACCCTAGGACTCCCTAAAATACCCAAAGCCAGTCAAACATGGGACCCCTTATGACATCAATCCCACCATGGATTTTGAATCTCTTAGTAGACCCTTTGGCAAATGTTAACCCACCCCCCCAAAGGGCCTATGCCAACTAATACCCACGATTTTATTGGCAAGGCTCCCTAGCCCCTAAAGGAAAGGTTGACATCACGAAAGTGATGGAAAATACTACCACCACCATGGCCTTGATGAAAGTCCTGCTTAGTTGTCCTGAGGAGAGGAAGTCTCTCATACGATACCTAGAGAAGTTGGAATCATGTGATCGCCCACCTAAGTGTGTGACATTTGATGACACTAATGGGGCCATATTCTAGTGTAGTACAGAAGATCCTCCCTTCTTCTTGGACTTAAGATTTATGGAAAAAACCTACATAACTGTCTAGTGGATTCCTAAGCTTCAGGTAATGTCGTTCCCTTAACCATCTGCAAGAAGCTCAGACTGACTCCCACACCATCCAATGGAGTGGTCGTCCATCTAGACAAGACCATTGTTAAAATCATGGGAGAACTAAAAAATGTCCCGATCCAGTTGGCACAAGGTCCTTGGATATCCAACATCATAGACATCTAGGTAGTCGACATCCCTAAAACCTATGGGATGCTCTTGAGTTGGAATTGGTCTAAATCCTTGAATGGGTATAACTCAACTGATTTCTCCCATATATGGCTTCCTTGGAGGGGATAAGCTAACCAAATTAGGGTAGAGAGCGAACCTCGGATGAAGCAGGCTCTCACCGACTATGGTTAGGTCAGTGAAATCACTTTTGCTAAATTAGAGCCTGGATTATACAGGGCTAAAGAAATTCTGACCTTAGATTTCATCCTGAGAAGAGTGATACCCAACGAAGATCTTGTCATCACTCAAAGGATCCTTGAACTTGTAATGAAGCTAAAATATGATGTGAAGTCCCAAGGGGACAAGGCAAGTCTGACCTCCCTACTATCGGATATGTGGTGTCGAGTCCACTACCAAAACCATTCAGAGTTGGAATGTGCACCATCTATGGATGTAGCCAAGGTCTACCTTGAGGACTTTCAAATAGAACAACGTAGATAAAAGGCCCTCCCAACATGAACACTTCCAATGAACCACCATCTGAGGAACCTCTTGTAGAGATTCCTCAAGGGGATGCTTTACCCCCTGTATCTACCTAGTCTGGGGATCTGCTTGAGCCTATTCCCCATCCCAAACCAACTATGACACCCTCCCATGCTTTGTAACTGCAACGTGCCAATAGTGATGTCTAGATCCTTAAGTTTGATGGATCCTAATCTAAACAAGGTTGTGGAGCTGGTGTGGAATTGATTAACCCCCAAGGAAAGTCTTTCCTCGCAACATATCACTTGAAGTTTGAGTGCACCAATAATGTAATGGAGTATGAGGCTTTGATTCTCAGGATCCTATTGGCCCTCAGAAAAGGAGTCACATGTCTGTGAGAAATGGGAGACTCAGAACTTATAGTCTAGAAAATTTGGAGCCAATACACATGTCATGACAAACAACTAACCTCCTATCATAACCGAGAGTGGAACTTAATCAAGGACTTCGATGCCTTTGGTATCAAAGTAATCCCCTGACAACAAAATTATGTACTAGATGCACAAGTCATGTCAGCCAACACTTTTAAACCTATAGCGAGTTTCCATCTCTAGAGATTTTCAGTTGAAATGATGCCCACTCCCTCTGTACCCGATAATGTAACTAATCTCTAGGTCTTTGAAGATGATAGATACATACACACCTTCATGGAAAATGTTGGTGTCTTTGAGGACCAGATAATGGAGGAAGAAGAACATGATGATACTAGACAAGAGGAAAATGAGGGCAAAATCCTTGACCTACCTACCAACACCATTCAAAAGGGGATGGTTTCCCTTGAACGGATTTTTTACTCTGACCCACGAGCTCAGGATAGAGAATCCCAGACCCTAGATGGGGGATGGTATGAAAAGGTAAATATCAGGATAGGCGGTGAAGAAAATATCATCCACACTGACACCTCTTGCTCCCCCGAAGGGAAAGAGAAGATTCCCATGGTCCTCCAAGAATATATTGACATAATTTCCTAGGGATACGAAGATCTCAAGACCTATGATACTTCTATCATGACACACACCATCCCCCTGAAGCCAGATGCCAAGCAATTCTGGAAAAAATAGAGACCAGTCAATCCCCTAATCGAGCCTCTTATCCATCAAGAGGTTCAGAAGCTATTGGCTGCTCGGATAATCTTCCCAATCTGACATACCACGTGGGTGGTGAATCTATTACCAATCTGGAAGAAGAATAGGGAAATTTGAGTGTGTCGACTTCTACAACCTAAACAAATCATCATAGAAAGATAACCACCTGCTCCCCTTGCTAGATGAGGTATTTCAAATTGTTAACAACTCTCAAATGATGTCCTTTCTAGATGGATACTTTGGATACAACCAGTTTATGGTTAAATTTGAAGATAGAGCCAAAATGACATTCACTACCAAGTAGGGAACGTTCTCCTATAGAGGAATGCCTTTTGGGATGATTAATGCCGAGGCCACATTCCATAAAGTCATGGACATAGCCTTCAAAGGCTTAGTCAACAAATGCATAATCATCTACATGGATGATTTAACTGTGTTATCTTGAGAGAGAGGTGATCACTCGGCCCATCTAGCCAAGATTTTTTAAAGGTGCCACCAGTTTGGCATATCCCTCTACCCAAAGAAATGCATATTAAGAGTAATGGAGGGAAAAATGTTAGGACACATCATTTCAGAAAAGGGTATATCTATTGACCCTAAGCGAGTTGAAGCCTTGCTAAAACTGTAAATGTTGGGTAGTAAAAAGAAGATGAGGTCTTTCTTTGGGAAGATCAATTTTTTCTGGCATTTTATCACTGGTTTCACCTAGGTTGTAAAACCTATAAATGATATGATGAAAAAGGATACAAAAATTGAGTGGAGTCCAGAGGCAAAACAAGCCTTTACCCAAATCAAGAAGGCTATCATAGAGGCCCCTATTCTGGCTAGACCGGATTATTTCCTCTTATTTCACATATATTCTTTTGCCTCTACCCACTCGGTTGCAGCCGTATTAACCAAAAATTTAGAAGGGGGAGATCAACGCGTCACTTTCATGAGCTCCCCTTTTATGAATGCAGAGGTACAATATTCACCTCTAGAAAAACAAGCATTTGCCCTTGTCTGGGGAGTCAATAAATTCTGACACTATATCTTGCGTAGCAAGGTGCATGCTATTCTCCCTGACCAAGTTGTCAAGTCTTTATTACTTCAAAGAGAACTAGGTGAGCATCGGGGGAAGTGGATGGCTATCCTTCAAGAATATGATCTAGAAATGCAACCTTGCAAGCTCTCCCGTGTGCCTCTTCAGGCAAAGTTGGCCAATACTCTGATATACAGTGAGAACTCATCAACCGTTCGCGAGGTTGTCACAAAGTCCCATCAACAAAAACCAGCGCTAGAAAGAAGACAAGACAATCTAGGTAAATCAGATTAGAATCATGTGTCTCTCAATTTTTCAAGCATTGGAAATAGATTTCCTATTGAAAGGTAAGGTGATATGAATTCAACCCTATATCACCTTCACCCATTTTTGTCCTAGAAATGTGTATCTTAATCATCTTTACATTTAATCTTTGTATTTTAGATTTATATATGAAAATTATCATTTCATAGCTACCATTTTGATTAGTCTTAGTTGGGTCATATTGAGATGTATATGTTTTGTTTGATTAAAGTTTATATTGATCTTGTAGAAAGGTTCATTTTCATCATATTTTCATGAATTTGTCAATGCTTACACCTATAGGGTTTGACGACTTTATTCATCATATAATTTTTATTTCTAATATAACTTTTGTTTCATCATTCAATTTCATTTATATTAGGGTTTGGAATTATGTTTCTCCCTATTCACTTACTCTTTTTTACCATGACTAATAGAAATTTTATCATGTATACCCATAGTCCATTTAATATAGCTTCCATAGACATATTAATTTCCTAAAAAATATTAAATTTCAATAGTTTGTAACTTGTTATTCCCCATCCTTTATATTTTTATGTTTTAGTTCTATCAACATAATTTTTATTTCATCTTATACATGATTTTTTTAAATCTCTCATAGACATTATTACCTGTTATTATTATATCTTAGACAATTTACTTCACTTGTCCATCAGATTCATGTTTTCTACTAAGCTAGCATGGAGAGGTCCCTAATCCCCATTACAACATAAAAAATAAAGAGCACTATAACCCCTGCTTTGGGCCATTACAACTGAAAGAAAGCAAAACTCCAAAAGAAAAATCAATCAAACATAGCAGTCATATCTACTTCAGAGATCATCTTAACACTACTACCAGCTGCCTTATCTGTATAGTAACCTATCATTATAATGTATCTGTAAGAGTGCATGTCTTTCCAAATACAAAAACAAGCACTAGAGTCCCTGCTCACAAAAAATAACAACATCTATGTTGTGAGGACCAAAATAACAAGAGCATTTTTAAAATTATCATAATAACTAGATAGAGTAGAATCAAATAAAAATAACCATGCTTAATTATCTTTAAATTCAGAGATCATCTCCTAGTCGTTTGATAGACTATTCAGCTTTCTATTGCATGCTTCACTATCTTCTTCCTGCACTTCTTCCTCTCTTTTTTGCTCCTCCCTTTTCTTCACTAGTTTCCTTATACTGATTTTTCCAGTAACAACACCAAAAATAGGTTTTTTCATTAGGCCATTAATAACATTGCACAAAGAGGATATATTAGTGCTAAATTGTTCCTTGGTAATGACCTTTGTAGTAGTAGGATCCTCATGAGTATGGAGTCTCTTGTGTAGGCTTTCAACTTAATCTTAAGAAATTAAGACTTTTATTATCATTTCCCAGACCAGGGGATAGACGGATGTTCTTGAGAATGTTGTCTACAATAGGAATAGGGGAATTGTACACCATATTTACAATCTCCTCTAATTATTTCAAATTTACCATAATGTCAACAGATTTTTATTTTTCTTCATCCTCAATCTTCTCTTCTTCTTTATCATAATCTCTATCATAATCATCATCTTCAAGTATTCTCCATAGCTTCCTCCTCTTTTTCAGGTTCATAATCGAAATAAGTCTTTGGCACCATCTCTTCCATAATCTATTTGTCTCACCTTTCTTTCTCGTGGAAACACGCAGACCTTCTTTCACAAGAGTTGACCTCATGTTTCTATCGGCATAATACATTGATAACTCAGAGTTTAGACTGTTCCAGAATAGTTTCTAACTGCATATTTGTTTCCTTTGGCGTAATTTGTTTATTCTCTGTAACTACTCCATTCTCTCTATGTATATATATTTTGACTTTGATCAGATTAATACATCAAATGTTTTATCCTCTAACTTTCTTATGTGGTATCAGAGCCACGACAAATCTATTCCTATGAAATGGAAAGCGATCAAGGTGAATTGCTAGAAGAAATAAAGAAATATGAGAACTAGTGAGTAGTGTGCAGTGTGTAAAGGAGAAGAAATATTATTGTGAGGTGATGCTGGAGATATGTACGCTATATTCGGACGCAGAGAGTGAGCCCATCAATGTTCAAATTGTAAGGAAAGCAACGGTGCGGAAACGCTCTCCTAACGCCAAGAATGCCAAGGAAATAAGCAACTGTAATTTAAGCCACACAGATATGCAAGTAAATTAAAAAACATGCAGAAAACCATAACACAGATATAATGTGGGAAACCCCTTTGGGAAAAAAACCCACCACTCAAAACCCCGAGAAAACTTTTGTATTACTGTAAAGAATTTACATACAAGACTCAGGATTTCACACAGGCTCAGATTGCCTTTACAATCTACCTTATTTTCAACCACCCACCTAAAATGAATTCTTGCAGCCATTAAAACATACTGTAAATCATTTTAGAATTTGGTACACAAACGGTTACCGGCAAACTAGTTTGCCAACTGTTTGTCAGATCTTGCCATTTCTCCCTTCAGAAATTTTTGCCTCTGTTGGTATTTATTTCTCCCTTCGGCACTTTTTCCTCCATCAGGAGTGATCTTTCCGTACGGTGACAATACCTCTAGGAGTCTTGCCGTATGGCAATATTGTCTCCGTCGGGAGTAGTCTTGCCGTTCGGTAATCATACCTCCGGAGTCTTACCGTTCAGAGTCTTACCGTTCGGAGTCTTGCCATTTGAAGTCTTACCTCCGGAGCCTTACCGCACAGTGAGATTGTCTCCACCGTACGGTGGTCTTTCTGTACGGTGAGACACATCCACTAATGATGGACTCAGGGAGTTCATCAGATCTTTAACAATCTCCCACTCGACGAAGTCCGGAGTCACTCAATGAGGCTAACAGGCGTCAGGGGCACCAAGCCCCATGGAATTTGTGCACCATCTAAACTTAGTTGTGTCTGTTGGCTTTGTCAATGCATCTGTAACATTTTCTAGAGTACCAACATTTTCTAGATTCACCTTTCCATCTTCAACCATGTCACACACAAAATGATATTGTATATCAATGTGTTTTGTCCTGGCATGGAAAGTAGGATTCTTTGCCAAACATATTGCACTCTGACTGTCATAAAAAATTGTAATTTTTCCTGCATCGTAGCTGACATCAGAACACAAATTCTTAAGCCAAACTGCTTCTTGACACACACGAGTAGATGCCATATACTCTGCCTTAGTCATTGACAACGCAACCACACTTTTTTGCTTGCTCATCTAGCTGATAGCACCACCATTCACCATGAATACATATCCACTTGTGGATCTTCTTTTGTCAATGTCCCCAGCCCAATCAGCATCCACATAACCTCGAATACAAACCGATCTATTTGAACCAAGTGAGTCACCTTGATAACACAATGCGTACTGTAATGTACCCTTCAAATATCTTAGAACTCTTTTCACAGCATCCCAATGTGACTTTCCTGGATTTGCCATAAATCGACTTAGTACTCCCACTGCTTGGGCAATGTCTGGTCTCGTACTAACCATTGCATACATGAGACTACCAACAGCACTTGCATAAGGTATCCGCTTCATGTCTTCAATCTCATCTGGAGATTTTGGACTATCATTGATGGATAGCTTTGTTCCATGTGACATTGGAACTACTTGTTGCTTGTAATCATTCATATTAAATCTCTCAAGAACATATGTAATATACTTGCTCTGGCGGAGCCAAAGTTTCCGGCCAACCCTATCCCTTTTGATTTCCATCCCCAATATAAATTTTGCCGACCCTAAATTTTTCATTTCAAATTTCAAGGAAAGTTGAGATTTTAATTCTGAGATCATTTCCTTATTATTTTTTCTATGAACAACATATCATCAACATATAGAGCAATTATAAGTATCCAATCACCTTCAACTTTATAATACACACAGTGATCAGATTTAGATCTCGTAAAACCCAAAGACAAAACATATGTATCATACTTTTGATACCACATTCTAGGTGACTGTTTCAAACCATAAAGAGACTTCTTTAGCTTACA
>MU226110.1:108210-126860 GCA_018584345.1 Thuja plicata
AAATAACTTTTGAAACCCGAAAATTTTGAAGGAAAATTATTTTCTGCTATTTCAGGTGACCCAACTTCTGGAGACCATAAGTCATCACTAGTTGACTCGATTGACTATTATAACCCCATTTCGGAAACGCCACGAAGCGCTCTACAACCATTTAATGATGCAAGCATTATCGAGCCCAAGTTTCAACCTCATCCGGGGCCTCTAAAGCCTTCAAAACTGAGCTCGAAGTTTCTGTACCCTGTTTTCAATACCAAAATTTTTCAATATCTTCAAAACTAGACCTGATCTAGCCATGAAACTTTACTGGCAAGCTGATATGACTGAGATGAACCTCCACATGCAAAATCAGAACATTCCGAGATCGTATGGCCAACTTACTAAAAATAGCAAGTTTCCATAAATAGCAGCTGTGCACAAGGTAGCCCTTACTGAAAAGAAAACAAAAATATTTTTGGGTGATGCAAGATTGCCCTTACACCCAGGATGCTCTTGCATCACTTCACTGCCATCTTCGTTATTTATAGTTATAGGTTTGAATATTTTGTGGGAAATGTTGAGACTAACAAATCATCTGCTGCTTTCAACCAATGGGAGCTCCAGGAGCATGTGACTTGTTTCTGGAGCGCCAACATCTCTTTCAATTATAGTTTTAGTTAAAAGTTTCTTGTACACCTTTGAGGCTAGATCTTCAAGATTCCCTATATTGGCCAAACGCATTAGCATTTGATGGTATGTTTCAGAACTTTTCTCTACTTTTGCAGCATATTTTGCAATATATCTAATAACTATGTGCTTTGACAAAATAGGTTGCCAATGTATATTAGCTCTCCACAATTGCAATATATAATGATTATGTGAGTTCACTCTATCATCATTCCTTGCAGGCTCAAATTTCTTCTCACCAGTTTCTATGTCTTCATATAATTTAGAACCCTCTAGATTTAAAGGCCAAGGGGCATTGTACCTACAAATTATACATAGATAAATTTTATTTTTTTAAAAATAAAGTATTAATGTATAGTATGAATACAAAACATGTTTCCAAAAATTATTACCTGCAACTATTTCACCCTTTCTTTTTCCTTAAACATGCACCCTCTTTACATATAGTATGTCTTTCCATAGTGTTGAGAATTTCTTCATAATCTTGTTCAATATCCATCTCTAAAAGTTGACTTGTATTTTTCAAACATGGGTGTTGAGAGAAATTTTGAAAGCCCTAGAAAAAATTAATTCAAACTTCAAAACCGGTAGAATTCAAAGTTTAATAGCTTTCTATTGAATCACCCATTTTTACTAAAAATTGTTATAATTTTACCGGCATGTTGTGTTGCGAAACATCTGCTCTTGGATTCCATGCATGTACAATTCGGTGGAAAAAAAGTTCAGCAACTTTCACCTCTTCTTCATTATGCCAATCTATAGAATCCATATTTGGAGCTCCATGAAGCCATAAAAACCCATGCACATGTGGAGATCCTCTATGTTTCCATTCATACCTTGACCAAAAGTCCTTAACATTTAAACCTTTCTCTAAAATTTCTTTTCAAAACATTGTATGTCTAAGATGCATGTAGTGAGAGACTATGTGAGGATAGTCTATAACATTTTGTCTCCTCCACTTTTGAGCTTCTTTAGGGTTGGTTTGTGTCATTCATGGCATAAGTGCATGTAGGTCTGGCCAATAAATATCAGTCACACTTAGTGTGAAAAAAATTGTTGGCGTCCCTAATTGATTAAGCATGTCACATAATTCACCCTGAGATTTTGACCATTAAGACCTTGTACCTCTTAATGTTGTACCAAATTGCATCAATTTATTAGTAAGGTGTGAATTCGGTATACATTCCATGTGCTCTTGTAATTCATCTATGGTAATTGGTAATTCTTGAATGTTTCATTTTGCAAACACAACACTGGAATTTTGTGCTCAGTGCCTCATTATCATGTTCATCATGTAATACCTAAATCTTGGGTGTTTTCCAAAATGGTTATCCCTATATCAAAGAAGATGCTTGACATATTCATGAAGATGAACTCATCTTACCCGTGGTTCCAACCATTCACATCGCCCATCTAGAAATAAGGTTGGAAAGGCCATATCGAGAAAACCAGGAGTTGTATATTCATTCAGCAGTGATCCACCAATTGACGGCTAGTCAATCAATCTTTCAGGATCTGCTCTAGGATTGTTTACCCATGCATGAATGAATTCCATTTCTCTTTGAATATTTGGTGGTCACGTTGCCATTGATGTTGTGTGATTTATTACGGTTCCTTCTTCTTCCTCTATTATTGATTCTACAAAGACAAATTCTTGTTCGTCCGAGTCAAACTCGAAATGAACTGTCCTCATATGGTTGAAAATATTGTAATCACAATTTATTTCCACATTGTTGAGAGCATGAATGTCTACTATGACATCTGAATAGAATTTATCATGTTCTATTTTGTACCTTAGTGCTTGATACACCCTATCCTGGTTGACTGTAAAATTATAATTTGTACCGCATTGATCCTTTTTTCAAACAAATATTATTGACAACTCTTTAATTGGATGTGGAAGTTTCTTATATATCTATTCTATATTTTGTGGAAAACTTATTGTGTGTCCTTTATATTTATACTGACCTCTGTTCGATGTGTCACCTGCAAAATTGGATTTACACGTGCAATCAACATTTCCTCAACTTGAGTTAGATTTGTAAGTTCATCTGGCTGTGAGCCTGGATCCATATTATTAAATAAAAAAAACCTATTATTTCCTTTTTCTTGCATACATCTTGAACATAAAGGACCTTCAATTGCCCGACTAACTTTATTCCAAGATAACATTCTTGACACATGTAACACATAGCTGGATGAACAAAGCTATCTAATTGATGTCGAAATAATAATTGCAACTTCTGAAAAATAGTTCCAAACATTTCATTACAGCTTACATGATTCTGTACATTGTGTTCACTTTGGCATGGTTGCGAAGAATTGATAGGTACAGACCCACGAGCTGCATTTTGTTTTAGATGAATATTTATTTGAGTGTTGGCATGAATATTTTCACCGTGCAATTCTTTTACCATTCTTTCAACTCTTCTTCTAGCATTTCTTTTTCTATCTTGTCGATTACGGTGTTCAAGTTCATTTTCCCTTTCAATAAAATTCATTTGATTTTGTCACCTTCTTCTATACTCTTTTTGATATTCCTTTTTATATTCCCTTTGATCATTAGAAATTTGAAAGTTTAAACTTCTAGTATGAATTTGTTGTCTATTTTCAATTTGAAGTGGAATTCGTTATTCTTGAATAACCTGGATGGCTCTTGTACTCAGATTCCCTTCAATTCTATTTTGATCTTGTAACTCTTTTGCCATTGTTTGTGCTCTTCTTGTATCCCTTCTTTGTCTATCTTGTTGATTATGGATTGCACATTGTTTGTCCCTTTCTATATCATTCATTTTTTCATGTTGTCTTCTTCTATATTCTCATTGATATTCCCTTTTGTATTCCCTTCATTCATCAGTAGATTGAAAGTTCAAACGTCTCCATGGCATTGCTACGAAATTAAGAGGAAATATGTTACTATTTATTTTTTAATTAGATTTAAATAGTGAAAAAAAAAATTCACCTACAATGTGTTTGATTAAAGCAGTAAGAAATGTTTGTGTAAAAAAACACTCTAAAATTTGATTCAAAAACTCTTGTTTATCTTCTGAAAATTTCATGGCATTCTTTTCCTCTCATCATATTTTTATATCTAGATTTCTCATTCTAATAACTTGTTGAAATATTCTAATTTATGCCAATTTTTACTAAAACTTACAAATTGTAATATATTGCTGAAGCAATTTTTTTTCAAACTTCTCAAACTATTCATGAATTTTACAATGAGTTATATGTATTGAAAATGTCCTAAGAATTCTACGGATTATGACCCACAAATGCATTGATAACTGTCTTCAAATCAGCTTCATCTGGACCTGACTGATACTTCATTTTGACATGTACAAAAGTAATAATTATTTTCATTTTTTGTATGATCTATTTAATTAGTATACACTCTTTCTGAAATTGATAGATTACACTTTTCTTTGTCATCATAATGTCAATGTCTTCTATTGACAACAACTTGTGAAATTAGTTCAAAAAGTGATGGACAATTTCATCTACTGATCGAACTACCAACAATCTTTGAAGAAAAGAACATCCAAGATCTTCTTCAAATTTCTCTATTTTTGACAAACAAATTTGGGCTTGCCTTTTGATACCATGCCATTTTTTTATTATGGCTAACAAGTGTGTTCCTTCTCAGGTTACTTGCTGTGAGCCATTTAGATAGCAACACTTTTGTCTGTTCAATACCAAGAAACTCTAATTGATCTAGGGAAACTTGCTTAATTTTCTTTAGAATTTTGATATTTTGATCACAAATCAGAAAGCTTGTTTCAATTTTTTCATCGACTTCCCTTGCAACATTTTCTTGTTCAATTATACTTTTGTAAAATCTTGTTGCCTTTCTAATCAAACGGTCACCAAAACACTGAAGTTCATTTCTCCATTCTGTAAATGTGCAATAGATTCCTTCTGCATCTATGTTTTGTACAAGAGACAAGGATTGAGAAGGTGAAGAGAGAGAGAAAGGCACAACTTCCACTGAGTTATAGCGTGTAGAATGGTCAGAGTGAAATGGTGAAAGACAGACAGGTGTCGAATGTGTAATAGGAGATAGTTTGGCAGTTACTTTCTCTAATGTTGTCACATCCATCTTTTCTTTTTCAATTCTTTGCTTTTTCAAGGAACATTTACCATCTTCCTCTTCATTATTTATGTCCTGGAATCCCTCTTCTCCTTGTTGAAATGCACCATCTTGTATATTTGTTTGAATAATCACACATGTATCATCATTTTCCATTTTTGTAAAATCTGCATCTGAATCATCTCTAATTTTAGAGGTGTATCGAGTAAAGGATAAGGTTTTTGCAACCATTCCATAGACATTAATATTACATTCATTGTTCTATTTTCAATTGATGTATCTTCTGAAAGGTACCATTCTACTCTACCAACATCTTTATCTGATATGTTTTTTGAGTTGAAAAATGGAAATAATCTAAGACCATCTTCCTCCATGTCTTCTTTTATGCTATTAAATTGGCAAGCTCTCATAACTTCGAAACTGAATATGCAATGTTCCCTCATTAAAATATCCTTTTCAAATTGACAGGTTGCCCAATGATCTTCTAAAGCTGGATGATGTTTGTATTCAGGTCCTATTGATGAACTGAGCTTACCTATTGATGAACTGAGCTTACCAAAGACGTACATGCGAAGAGGGGCCAAGTTGTTTTCAGTTGTTTTCGCAATATCTCTATTTGAGCATGAGTGATCCCCTATCTTAATTGGAAATTGGAATAAATTGGTAACCTTTTCCCCATAATTTTTTATCACATCTGTTATTTGTCTACACAATTCCAGAAGTATGATTTGATCAGAAGGGTACCTTGGTAACTTCAATGTGATTCCGTAGAAACCTGCAACTCTTAAATATGTAAAAGTCTAGAATTGGATATACCAATTGCCAAAATTGACAAGTTCATTGCATGCTTCAGTAGATATCCTTTTTCCTATATCATTGTCAAGTTGCTTTATTATAGAAAAGAGGAATGCATCATTGACTCTACAATAATGTCTCTCACTCTCAACGAGTTCCAATTGAGGATAACATTCATATATTCTCCTGAATCCCCCACTGACCTGACCAACCCATTTCAATCCTGGATATTTTCCCTGTGAAGCCAACATGTACACTAAATAGGATGTCATGTAAATTTTTTTTTCGGCATTACATTGATCAATTGCTCATCTAAGTTATTACTAATGATCATAGCCCAATCTATTTGTTTTCTCTTTAACAATTTCATGATGAAATAACACATCCATGGCTCAAATATCTTTGCATCTCATTTTCCATAAACCCTATTCAATAGTGTGATGTAGTCTTTAGCATCATCTTCAAACTCTACTCTATGTTGTCCTCTGGCCATTTTCTTAACATTGATGTTCTTCTAAAGCATTAATTTTTCATTGACAAAGTGAACAACTTTTTTTCCTTTTTTTTCGTAGTACTTGTTAGCTATCTTTTCATCAATGGTTTGATACTTTGAATGAATTAGAATAGAAAATGTTTTTTGTACCATAATTGGACTAATATCCAGAATAGTTTCTCCTAATGGACTGATTATTTTTCTTTCTTCTTCATCATAAAATTGGGCACAATGCAAGATCAAGTCCACTGATTGAACAGAAATTGGAAATCCCGCTGCTTCAACTAAACCTGAAGTGACCATGGACTGCGATGAAATTGATCTCCCGCCCCCCCCCCCATTTTTCATCTTCTCATCAAACTCCTCTAAATCAACATAACCTATGTTCGTGTCCCCTATCTCCATATATGATGTAGAAAATTTTTATTGAGGAAGTGCTCTAGTATATTTATACTTCATGATGAATGGTAATTTTTTTCCTAAAAAGGAAAATAAAAATGTTTAATCCTAAACAACCAATAGTAATGGTTTAGACAAACTACAATTAACACAATCACTATATGTCGTACAAATAAAATGAAAGAAATTTGTATTTAAAGTTTACTTTGGGAACAAATGAAAAAATTAACAATAATACAAAAATATATATATTTATTTTAATAAAATCAATATCAATACACAATCTAATTAGCGCAACTATTATTTAACTACAAATTATTTCAATTAAGATTTTAGAGAAAAAAATTCATATTGTGATTTAATGAAATAAAATTCTACAATATATTAATAATTTTTTTTATTATTTAACTACAAATCATTTCAATTACGATTTTAGAGAAAAACAAATTCATATTGTGATTTAACCAAATAAAATTCTACAATATATGAATAAATTTTTTATTTTCACATGAACACAAAACTATAAATACCTGCTATGGATTTGATAAGTGAGTGTATCAATCTGTTCCAAAAAAAGTACATCATTTTTAAACAACCAAAAGCATACAATATATAAATGTGTTTAATATGAAAGATAAGAATTTGGAAACACAAAAGTAAAAATACCTTTAATAACTTTGATAACTCAAAGTTGAAGTGACCACTGATTGACAGAGATGCCTAATTCCTCGGCAGTGTATATATGATTAAGATAATAAATCTGTATATAAATAAAAATGAATATTGGAAAAGGCGAGATAAATGTATTAAAGAATGAAAATAAAATTAAAATTATACACTAATCCTATACTCATTAATGTATAGGACTAATTTTTAGATTGGTGTTTTTAGAATTTAAATACATTTTTAAAGCAATTGATAATTTTAAACAATTATAGAATAGGACTTTACATTAATATATATTTTTCATGTACAATTATGTATTGAACTATAAGTTTATACATTAATCATACAATTAATATATATCATTATAGTTAATGTATAGTATAGGTTTGAAAATAGATGTTTTAGATTTGATAACCCTATATTTGATAAGTGAGTGTACTTTTTATAAGTGTTACATTTTGCTAATTAATAAGTTTATTCAAAAAAAGAAATTTTTATAAAAGTTTAATTTTTAGTTACATTGTTCCTACATTT
This sequence comes from Thuja plicata, assembly GCA_018584345.1. Lineage (NCBI taxonomy): Eukaryota > Viridiplantae > Streptophyta > Pinopsida > Cupressales > Cupressaceae > Thuja > Thuja plicata. The sequence continues at coordinate 115,851 of MU226110.1, forward strand.
CAACATCATTAATAACACACATAGAAATACTAAATCACAAAATTGTAAATACCAGCTATGAATTTGATAACCATTTATTTGAAAATGTCTCAGTCTGCACCCAAAATCAACAATACATTGATTTGATAATGACTCAATCTGCACCCAAATTCAACAATACATTACATTTGTAACATGAAACTTGAAATTTTGAGAAAACAAAAATAATAATACCTATAATAATAATAACTCAAATACAAAAGAGATTAACTTTTTATAAAAGGTAGAGATTTTAGAAATAATGTAATTCTATATTTCTAATATTTTCTATAAAATCATATTAAACATGAATTTAAAATTGAATTTAGGATAATTTAAAAAAAAAAACATTATAATATATCTATGAATTTTAAATTAAATTAGATAGTATTATTTTGAACAATTTCAACAAAGAAAAATTAGAATCAATTTTATTTTTAAGAAGACATTTTTCATTGTAGTGGAAATTTACTAAAAGATTACTATTTATTCCAAAGAAAAACATTTTTCTTTATAAGAAATTATTAGAGATAACTATGAAAAAGAAAAATTAGAATCAATGATTATTATTTTTCAGAATACATTTCCCATTGTAGTAGAAAGTTACTAAAAGCTTACTATTTATTCCAAAGACATTATAGAAAGTTAGTATAGTACTTTTTAAAATTGAATTATCAATTATATTATAAGAATATATAATTATATATTTTTCATATATAATTATGTATTAAAGTATATTGAAAATAGATGTTTTAGATTTGATAACCCTAGATTTGATAAGTGAGTGTACTTTTTATAAGTGTTACATTTTGGTAATTAATAAGTTTATTCAAAAAAGAAATTTTTAAAAAAGTTTAATTTTTAGTTACATTGTTCCATTTCAACATCATTAATAACACACATAGAAATACTAAATCAAAAAATTGTAAATACCTGCTATGAATTTGATAATGTCTCAATCTGCACCCAAAATAAACAATACATTGATTTGATAATGACTCAATCTGCACCCAAATTCAACAATGCATTACATTTGTAACATGAAACTTCAAATTTTGAGAAAACAAAAATAATAATACCTATTTTAATTTTGATAACTCAAATACAAAAGAGATTAACTTTGAAATTTATAAAAGGTAGAGATTTTAGAAATAATGTAATTCTATATTTCTAATATTTTCTAACAAAGGTGCCACATCAACAATATCCACAAAACAAAAGAGTTGGTCAACTAAATCAAATGTCGAATGTACAAGTCAAAATAAACAATTGGTTTTCCTTAATTTCAAAGAAAGAAAAAAAAAAAAAAGGTTCGACCAAAAATTGTCGAATAGAGTGTGCGACACATGATTCCATTGTAAAAAAAAGAGTGTCGACCAACTGTCGAAAACACTCAAGACATCACATGTCATAAAACAATAAAGACATTAATAGATTTTGATGAACTTGTCAAAGTAACAATTATAAAAGAGAGACTTGGACCAAACTATTGAAGGGATACAAACATGAGAACTTAGCTTACAAAGAATCAACTCAATTTAAAAGAGTCATCGACTATCTGACATAAGAGATAAAATAGCAATACAAGAGATCAATGATCAATATAAAGAACCATAACATGATATAAAAGATGACCTTCATGACAGAAGCTCCAGATACCTACTACAACAAACATTAGGGAAAGAATATTGTGGGAGTGCATTTCCACCCTACCACGAAGTAGTTATGCTTCCCTGGAATCTTTCCTAACATGAAAGATACCCAGCCAAGCTAGAAATAGTCTAACAAAGTAAAACTGATTGAAGTAATGGAATTGTGCACCAAGATATTTCTATTCTCTAGTATAACAAATCACGGACACACCAATACATAAATCTTCGTTAAGAAAATAGAAGCAACAACTTTTTCATTCCCTTCTGTTTCATAAAATTGTGATTCCATCTCATACATGGAAACATATTTGTAATCCATGTTGTTCTCAATGATGTCATTATTTTTCTATACATGCAATGATAATCATGAAAAGGTTTGTATCCATCCACACCTCTAAGTAAGGTAAATCAGTTGTCCTTAATGGGATCATGGGTAATATAATGTTATCATGGACATAAAAATATATCTCAAATAAGAAATTCAGTTAAACAAATCCAGTCATAAGATACATTAGTTAGAATATTGTAAAGGTCTCTAATTTCATGAAGATATTCAAGATATAGATAAGTACAAACATGTTCTTTCTAGGAGGTACTTATTCGATAAGAATTTTACACTTTAAATCTCATGTTATATCAATGATTTGAGATCACATATAAATGAAATAAAAACATCGCATTCCCAATCTAGTCAATACAGTACCAATGCACTCAAGACATACATTTATTTATGTGCAAGAGTCAAATCATTATTACAAAAAGAATCTTCACATGCTTTGCAAAAATAATTTCCCTTTTATAATCAATACCCAATTGACATTGAGGTTGGGTTTATTTCAAATTATCTCCTAAATCTCATCCTTATTCATGAACGGGCAAGACTACCAGTAGCATCTCCACAATTTTCACACAAGTTTTATAGTACCCATCTCAAATTCATAATTGCTAAATAAGTGAATAAAAATAGACATTTTATTGTGACTTTTCTATAGTGTATTTCATGATAAGAGTTGGTAGGCACGATATATTAGATGATCTTCATGAGATTTCTACATTTGGTTATGCCAGAACCCACTATAACGATCCATAATTTTGGAAATCTCAACCTTTTCTCCATCATAAATAGGCAATTGTGCTTACCATTATGGTTCTAATTTCATCACAGAATTAGAGAAATATTATTCTACAACTTTTAATTACTTGGTATAGGTGATGTTATTCTGCAACATCAATTCAAATAAATAGGGTAAGATCAATTAATTTCTCTGATACATTTGCACACTGGTCTCTACTAACCAAGTAAAATAATTTGTCAAAATATCTCAGATTTACAATTGATGTTATACTTCAAAGTTAAGCTCATAATACATCCTCTATTTTAAGGGAAAAAAATAAAGAGTTCGGTAAGTTACAGTAGGGAGGACAAACACAAACAACACGACCTCTGGCAATGTACTCTCTAGTCATTTAGACACGTCAATTTAGCAGTACCCACCAGTTGGCAAATCATGCTATAACATTTCTATTGCGCTTAAGAGATATTGGCAATGTATGTAGTTAAGTCTATATTTCCCAAATAAAATGTATTAGAAAATAACAAATGTCAAGGCACCATCTTCAAGAATTTTAGACATTCATTGGGTAATTCATTAAATGGAAAACACAACCTTTCTCCAAGAAATATCAACTATTGAGGATATATTTCACCAAAAAGACAAAGCCAACTCCTATGCATATCTAGCATTTCTAGAGGGAAATTCAAGGCTACTCTCTGCAACTGTCATTATAGACCATCAATTTAACCCTTGGCCTTCATATAATTCAACCGGCCCAGCTCAGGAAATGACGCTTCTATAAAATAAAAAAAACACAATATTTCTTACTATCTGTAGTCGTGGTCTAGAATGATAACAATTCTGCTATCGATATGTCGATCACAATTTTATGCACAAAAGGTAAGAAGCAAGATCAGACAAGGCAATAAAATATTTATTTTCTCAGAACCTTAAAACAAGAATCGAACAAAAGCTACACTTCAAGCTTTACACATTTTAGCTCCAACATAGTCTCTATCGACAGCGCCATAAGATTCATGATAACAACTAAAGCAAAGAACATGTGGGATAGATTAAAGGAGTAGAGTATTTTAAAAAAAAAAAAAAATAGAAACTACAACCCAGTTGTAATTTGTTGGGTCTGACAGTGGGAGTTGAAATTATTGAAATTAAAGAAAACACGATCATCATAGGACAGATTCCATTACATACAGTGATCTTACACTATTTGCAGAGAAAGAATTAAAAATAAATGATCACTATAAAAGAAATTTCATTCTCTGGAAAATAAAATAAGATGGAAGGAATAGGGAAGGGAACCTGGCTATCAAGAGAACTATATGTATGAGCCTCGTCACCAATTTTTCTCCTAGCTGTTACAAGCTCCTCTCCAAATAATTTTCTCCCTCTTCAATTTTATGTCCTCTCCTGGATGAGTCTTGCATGCCGCCCTCTGCTGAATTGTTGATTTGAGACCAAGTTCAATCTTTCTCTCTTTCCGTAGGCTTCTTTTTCTTCCTTTCGATGCATGCATAACAAGAATTGATCACTTCTACTAGATATAGTTTTTGTGTTGACGCGGAAGATGGGTGTTGTCAAACTATTCTGGTCATCTCCGCTGATTACACGAGACATAAAACAATTCATCTACAATGCATCCTTCCTCAAAACTTGGTATTTTCATTATTAAAATTTGCACTTTAATAACAAAGAATCATGTTATACTCACAGTGTATATTCGTCTGGTGATGCAAACAAAAAACAATGAAAAACACAGTAGTTGTTAAAAGAGGTTTATGATTCTTTTGGTTTATGATTCTTCCTCAGCAAATCACATGGGAAACAACTTAAAATAGGATAGACAGTTACATTACCAATCGCCAAGCCATATCAAGTTCGTTGGATAACCGGATTGCATGAAGCTTGGCATGGCTTAAATCATGGGATTATAACTTCTGTCATTGAATGTATCATTTATAATTATATGATAAATTAAATTGATATTATATCATATCTATTATTAGTTTATATTATTTAGAGTATTATATGATATCATATTTTGTATATAATATATATAATCTATAAATATAATATAAAGTTTATGTGTGAAGTTTCAGTTATGCTGAAAAAGTCACGCATAACTGAAACTTCACGTATGGGAGGTCTCCTCACTCCAACTGAAGAGCCTCTTGGCTTACACCTCTCGGCTAATTATTGATGAAAAATAGTGCTTTTTTTTAAAGATTTATAATGTTATAATATCAAACAACAAAGAAATGCTCATTAATAAACATGGTAAGGAACCAAATTCCTTCAAATATTAAACAAATATCAAAAGATCTTTATTTAGAATATATCCTAAATCTAGGTGTACTCAAAAGAATTGATTGTATCTAACTTTTGTACTCATGGATCCTTTCATACCTTAAAACTGTACAATAGTTTTGTACCTCCAAACATATAGAATAAAAACATAAAGAGAGATAAAATAGATCATAAACATGTGAAAATTGATGTGATGGAAAATAATAAAAGAGGGGGTGAATAGAAATGTGAGTGGCCAAATGTTAAAATTAAATTGAATGAATTAAAAATATATATATATAACAAACCAGCTTTGACTGTATAGAAATACTTAGAAAGATATTATTTTTGTATTGCTTTATTGTACCGGTTGTGCACGAATAATGAATTAGTTTTACATCAATATATATAATTATTTTATATATATAGCTTTTAAAATAGTTTTGTAATACATAATTTATAGATATTTAATTTATTTTGAAATTGGTCTTTTAATTTACAATATAGTATATTTATGAAATATTATATTTTATATTTTATAATCTAGACATGTTATTTTCATTAAAAAATTCAATTATTTATAATATATAATTATTATTTATTCTAAAAAATTTACTATATAATATTTTTAATATATATATGCTATAAATAATTATTACAATTTCTAATATATAATATACATTATTCTATAATATATAATATAAAAGTACTATATCTATATTATATAATTTTATTATTTAAATTCTACTTTGCATTTATAATTTATAACTATATTTTAAATTTTTACAATTACAACTATACAAAATCAAATTATAATATATACAAACATAATTTACTAAATATTATTTATCAAATTTTATAAAAACTTTCTTATTTAATTTTTAATCTATAATAATTTTACTTTTATTAAATAACTATTAATTAAAATATATATAATATTTATAATAAAATTAAAATTAAATTTTTATATATAAATATAACTATTTACGCACTTGTGATTAATAACAACTATTGTAAATTAGTTTGTTTTAATGATTTTATAATAAAATACTTGCAATATAAAATTAGCATATGAATAGACTTTATAGTAATTAGTTGAGTTTTTTAAAGGTATTGAGTGATAGAGTAATTAAAAGTTCACTAAATAAGAACTATCGTAAATAAATATTAATTATGTTGATATCTTAAAAGTAAGTGTGAAATATAGGAATATTATTTGTAAGGAAGAAAAATTATAATACTTAGCCACATTCCAGCCACTTTTATTAATATTTTTTATATTCTCGTTCTTTCAATCATATAGATGGACTTTCTCAATGTGAAATATATAGCATATGTTGGACAGTCATAATTATTGAATCAAAGGCAAATAAGTAACCATTTTAGATTATAGAGAATATAACAGTAGAAACAACATTCTATTAGGAAATAGAATTATATGTCACAATATTATGGAATAGAGTTATATTTCACAATAAAAATACATTGCCTAGAAAGTTGGTTTAAACTTATAACAATCATAACTTAAAAATACTTTACCATATGATTTTAAGAATGAATTTACAACAGTAATTTTTCATTGTTTTTTCCAATTGGCAATATTTTTTTAGTGCATTTTTAGGTCATGGTAAGGTACAATACCTAAACTGCTGTTTACTTTACATTCCAAAAGAGGCAAGTACTATCCACTACGTGGCACTTGTATACTATTTAATTTATTTTGGAATTAGTCTTTTAATTTACAATATAGTATATTTATGAAATATTATATTTTATATTTTATAATCTAAAAATGTTATTTTCATTAAAAAAATTTAATTATTTATAATATATAATTATTATTTATTACAAAAAATTTACTATATAATATTTTTAATATATATATGCTATAAATAATTATTACAATTTCTAATATATATAATATAAAAGTACTATATGATATATATATTATATTATATAATTTTATTTTTAGATAGAATATGACAGCTTACAATTTTATTTGATTGAGATGCTATATTTTCATAAAATATTATATTTGATATTTTTAAGTTATTGATAAATTATAAATTTATTATAATTAAATATAATATAATATTAATTTAACAATTTGATTTCTAAATGTTGAAATATAAAAATATATTAATTTAGAATCTTTTCAAAATAGAGAATGATTTTAAGAAAAAATATCTTTAAATTTTTTACATGAATTTAAAAATTATGTAAATTTATGATTTTTGAATATATTTTTAATGAATATTATTTAATAAATTTATATAAATTTTATATAATTGTTTAGCAATTAATATTTTTATCAAACGTCGAAGTGTCAATATAACAGATAGGAGTAACCGTCAAATTCCAAACTTACCACGTTTTATCAAGATAGAAAAGCAAAACAATAAAAAAAGTTTATGTTTCATCCATTTAAAGTATCCACAATGGAAATCTGCTCTATCATTACTGTTAACAGATGGAATAAATCACTGTATTAAATTATAGCAAACAATGCAACAAAAAAACTAGAATTGGGGCTTTTAAACATTAACAAGAGAAGTTATAGGTACTTTCATCTTTAAACATGTGTCGGATGTCATGAATTTATTATAAATCACGCGAAAAGGGACAAAATTGAGATTGTGAATGTTCTAAATTTCGAAGCTTATTTATTTTAATTTTGATGAAGATGATAATTGGAGATTGAGAGATGTGAAAATGGTCCTTTGGTTAATAGACCACAATTGTCTTAGTGATTTGGAGGTTTTATTTCATATATGTTTCGATGCTTAGAAGTAAATGCATAGTTTATCTTGCTTTATGACTTGTAAATTTAGGTATTTGTTGCACTAACTATATCCCTTGTTGATTATCAAAATTTATGCAATAGAATATTAAAAAAAATTCTAATTGACCTTGTACACCTATTCAACATGTCATTTGGATACAAAGATATGATTGCTAGTATACTTATTGATGAAAAATTATGCATTTTTTAAAGATTTATAATGTTAGAATATCTAAACAACAAAGAAATGTTTCTTAATGAACATGGTAAGGAACCATATTCCCTCAAATATTAAACAAATATTGAAAGATCTTTATTTAGAATATATCCTAAATCTAGGTGTACTCAAAATAATTTATTGTATATAATATTGTTATGTTGATCTCCAAGTTTTGTTGTCTATTAGTGTCACACACTTAGTCATACTCAAGGCAGGTTGGTTGGTCATCCCGATGACCAAGCTATCCCAGTAAGGCCGATACTGAGCAGAAGTTACTGTCGAGAAAGTCAGTGGTCGCCGAGTACGCAGTAGTTGCCAAGCGGATTGATTGTCGAGTTGCATAGACAGCAGTGCCAAGTGACAGTTTTGACTGAGCATCAGAGTTTACTTATGCTAAGTAAGACAATTTTGTTATATGTGTTTGGAATGACACAAACACTTAGGTAAACCATTTTGGATGACTTCTATGAATCATTTAATGATTTTTGAAGATATTTAATGTATTAATTACGTGTTATTTCTAAGATCATGAATCCCTATGCAAGCCATGCAAAAAATCAAAATTAGGGATGCTTAAGTGGCAAAAGTGATGAATCTAGATCGTTGATCTTGATATGATGCTTCAATTAGTTGTCTATACATGGAATGCTTCAAACCCTAATCTATGGATGTGTGTGGATGCGGTTGTGAAGAGTAGAGATTGGGTGTATGAATGTGAAGCAGAGTTGTTCATATCTAAAGCATAAACTAGGCAGAGTGACCAAGCAGAGTAGTGAAGGACATAAAAGTGATATATCAGATATTGAGATCAGTTAAGAGTTAGAAAGAGGAGATCTATTATCAACATTTGAGTGCAAATCGAAGCATCAAGTATTGATACATTCTAACATGTCAATTGTTAATCTCTAAGTTCTCTTGATGATTAGTGCCCAACACTTAGTCATTTCATTAGGCAGTTTTAGTTGGCTATCACTATGGCCGAGCTAAAACTATACAAGGCCGAGCAACATTGCCAAGCACGTTTTTAGTATGCCTAGTTACATTGCTAAGCCGAGTTACATTGCCGAGCTGAGTAGACAGGGATGTTAAATGCCGAGCAGGACAATTTTTTGTATACTTGTCTCGAATGATACAAACTTCAACGATAAGTGATCTGGCCGACTTGTATAAGCATTTTGGGCTAACTTATGTGTGCATTTAATATTTTTATACAGAGTCTATTATGCATTTAATTTTTTTATCCTATGCATGACTCATTGTAAATATTATTTGTAATACCATCATGGTATAGGTATTGGATCTTGATCGTTGATCTAGATCTCATTGTCAGATCTATACAGATATATTAGATTGCTTCGAAACCCTATTTTATGTATGTGCAAGAGGCAGAAGAGGAGTTGTTGAAGGGACTGCATTTTGTAGTGAAATGCACAAAGGGTTAATTGGTATCAGAGCAGAGTTCTCTAAAAGGTTATAATCAGCTTGAGAATTAAGATCTTGAGATGGAGATCTACAAGATGGGTAAAGTCATTGAGAATCAAAAGATTGATGTTCAGCTAGCATTACAACAACTTGAGACTGCAAGACATGAATTAAAGAAGTCCTTGGCTGCAAGGAAATATTTAACCAAACAAATGAATGACACTCATTATCAGGAAGAGGAAACCACAAATCTATTTCAGAATGGAGATTCTACTAAGAGCGATGCAGCAATAGCAGATCTACTGGAAAAGAACAGTGCACTATGTGAAGAAGTCAAAAACTTGAAAAAGGAACAAAAAGCCCAATCAATAAGGATGTGTGAAGTTTTTGAATAGAAAAATAAAGCCAAAGATGAAAAGGCTATGGAAGAAGAAGACAAGAGAATGTTGACTACCAGACTTGATGAAAGAACACAGGATGTGCAAACAATGACAGTCAATCAAGTGGACATGGAAAATCAACTACTACTTGAAAATTGGGAGATCAATAGGAAAGACTTGGAGATTGTTAATCTTAGATTTGAGAACAATCAATTGAAAGATGAATTGAGATCTGAGAAAGAAATTAATAACAGAGTGAATAATCCAAGTGCAGCCATGAGCTACTTTGAACAATTGGTGGAAGCATCAAGAAGACCTAAAGACTCTTCTAGATTAGGTCACACTAAACAACATTCAACCACTAAAAATGGAGAATCATCTAAGACAGGTGAAAGAAGGAATGCAAAGCCGAGAAACAACAAACCTGTTTGTCAGCACTGTGGAAAAATAGGTCATACATCAAACATTTGCCAAAGCAAGAATGGTAAGTCCAATCTGAAAACTAACTTTAATGGTTACTATTTTAACTGTAATAAGTTTGGACATCAAGCATGTGAATGTAAGACAAAGGAAAGAAAAATACCTAGACTCAATGGTAATTTCTATAACTATCACAAATATGGTCATAGAGCACAAGATTGTAGATCTAAAGATAAACAACAATGGAAATCAAAGGTACAAGAGAAATCACCAAGAAAAGGAAATACTCACAATTGGGATTACAATACATGGCATAGTTGTCATTACTATGGTGAGTATGGACATGTTCCAGAAAACTGCATAAGGACACATTTCAGAGGTAAATCTAAAAGTTGGATGAATGGAAGCCTGGTTTGTCATAGTTGTCTAAAAATTGGTCAGACAAGGAAAGATTGAAAGACTAGGGTACCTACTCCTATTGTTGAGAAAATAAGGGAACAGATGAACTTGACATGGGTTAAGAAGTCTGAACCATGCAGCAGTGAAGCTAATGAAGCTGAGGTCACCCAATCTAATGGATCAAGTGATCACATCATCTCCAACTAAGAGAAAGAGGTATGTAAGGAACTTTATTTAAAAATTCTTATCTTACATCAGTTCCTAACATGAAATGTACAAAAAGTCCATATTTGCATATGTTAAGATGCACCAGGACATATTTGAAGACAAAATGCCGAGATGAGAAAATTGCACTATA
>MU226110.1:126910-145938 GCA_018584345.1 Thuja plicata
ATTCTTATCTTACATCAGTTCCTAACATGAAATGTACAAAAAGTCCATATTTGCATATGTTAAGATGCACCAGGACATATTTGAAGACAAAATGCCGAGATGAGAAAATTGCACTATAGGTGTTGAGCATCTATCATGAACACAATAGACACATTTAGCTGAGAACCTTGCATCAATCAAAAAGGCTAAGAGCTCGTCATGTAAGTTTGGTTCTTCACTAGCATTTATATTTTTCTACATTCAGGACACATTTCCTACAATGGGAAATATTGTTTGGAAAAAGGATAGACCCATTATAGTTCAGATTAGTGAATGCATAGAGAAATTAGGAAGCAATTTCAATAGCATTATGGGTAGCTATTTTGTAGAATTCAAGAAGAAAATGAGATTAAGGACTAGGATTCCTAAGTCACTAGTGGAGAAGCACTATGAGGAAATCTATTTTCTAGTTGATATAGATAACACTTATATCAAGGCAGTGACTCCTAGAATAACATGTTTAGAGCCATTTCCATATGAGATTAATGTTGATGAAGCATCAGCCGCCATCAGTGTACTCCTAGCTAAGGCAATTGACACCACAACAGAGAGATTTGGAAACTTTGATGAAGCTAAGGCTAAGATTTCTAGAAGTTTGAATGAAGGAAATATGGAGAGGAAAAGAAAGAAGATAGTGAAAAATTTAAAGAAAATGGTTGGCTTGGGTAGTGATGAAGAGCCTGAGGATGCACCTCTAGGTCAGACAACTAGACAAGGTGAGGATATTCCTACTGAGGAGGAAGTCAGTGCATCGGAAGAAGTTACAAAGAAAGCTAAGGGAAAGAAGCCATCAATTGTCATAGTAACCAAGCCTAGCTGAGAAAAACCCAAGGTTACACCTCCTGCAGCTAATCATTCAAGGACAAGAGCATCTATTATCACTTCCCCAGTAGAAGTGCAAACAAAAGTGTATGGTAAGATAAAAGTTGTAGAAAGTAGTTCTTGTAAGGAAGCAAAGGTTTCTCCTAAGGCTAAGCCGAGTAAGCCAGCAAAGAGACCAAGGAGGAAATTGAATTTTCCAATAGATAGTGATGAGGAGAAGACAAAAACTGATGAACCCAACAACATACCTATAGCTCAATTCAAGAAGCCAGCAAGCATTGATGAGGTATGTGATACTTTGAGTAATTCAGCAGGGTTAGCAACATTTAAGTTCATCAAATATGACAAGTTAAAAATAGCAGATAGGCACAAAGTTCAGGAAGCACTCTTGGACATGATGAGTAACTTCAAATTAACCCCTACAGAGATAGGAGATCATGTGCCCGATGAAATTTATGATTATCTATCAAGAAAATGGGAATTTGTACTTGCCACTGAAAGAAAGATAAGGAAGGCACTCTAGCAAAGATGATTCCTGAGCTCACCTCCAAATAGAGAGTCAAATTTATTGAGAAGCATAAGAATAGATTTATTCCTAAACTCAGAGGCTATGCTATTTCGAAGAATGACATTGAAGGTGTAGTATAGCATAGCACAAGGATTTGGAAAGAGATTTTTGGTCTACTCATTCCAAAAGACAATAAATCTGGTGAAGGGCCATCTGAGCAGAAGACAAAAGGAGTTTAAGTGAAAACTATGCCTGAACCACAGGTAGTACAAGGTCAAATTGCAATAGAATAGGACAAGACCAAGGATGCATTAGATGTAACAAACACTGTTGATTTGACTGCAGACAGTCCTTTGTATTATATAGTTGATGATCCAAGCTATTTGAATGCTGAGGAACAACAGATGTCGAGTGGAAAAGACACTGATTCACCTATTAAGGCAGTTGATACTGAAGAAGAAAAGTCCATAGCATCTGGTGATAAAATTGATGTTGTCAGTATTTAGCAAAGTGAAGGGCAACAACAAGTAAATGAGCAAGAGGTAACTTCACAAGATCCACCTATTTTAGAGGTTGTGAAGACAGTTTTAGATAGTGGAGTAGTAACAACAGATGTTGTTGATAAGCCTAAAGAAGAAGAGGTAGCACAAGTTTTGGTTGAGCTACCACACTCTGCATCATCCACTCCCAAAGGTCCCAAAACTATTGGTATGCCAAATCCACAGACTGTATTGACAGAATTGAAGGAGGCATTGGAGACTGAAACTATCAAAGGGAAAGATATTATGCTGCCGAGCATAAGTTCTCCAGAAATGAAGAAGAAGAAGATCTTGAGGAAGAAGTCACGGAATTTAGATGTAACACTAGATGAAGTCATTATGATTCCACAATTGGATCCCAATGAGTTATCTTTTGAACAAATTGGGACTCTTCAAGGGTTACTTAAAAGGAAGAAGAAACAAGAAGAGATGAAGATAGAACAAAAGTAAAAGCAAGTGTTGCACGACATCAAAGACATATTTACAAAGGATTGTGACTTAGAGGATGACATGCCTCAAGCTCCAATCATAGATCAACTAGTCACCATTGTACAAAAAATAATAGATGAGGACATAGACAGTAATGAGAAGCTTCTACAATGGTCCCGGAGAAGATTTGAGAGCAAAGTTCTAGAGAAGATCTCAGAAGAGATAGCAACAAAATAGGTTGAACTTTCTGTTCTTGTAGAAACCTTAGAGAAAGTTGCAGCCAATGTTTATTCTTTGTATAGGAAATTATGTGATGTTGAATTTTTTACAAAGGCTAATTTACAGCTTGTTGAGAAGCTATAGTTAGATTTGAGATGAACTGGTACTACTTTAGGTAAAGATACTACCTCTAGTTCTTTACATTTTAATAAGTTGATAAATGCACAAAGGAGAATAGCTGAGCTTATGGCTGAAGATAGTCGCATAAGGGCCAAGTTGATAACTATTTAGACAAGCTTGTTACCTCATTTGGAGGTAATACAGAAGGAACTTTCAAAAGCTAAGGAGTTATCATAGAGCAGTGTAAATCTATCAACTGCAGAGAATTTAGTGAGTCTAGCTACCGAGCTAGAAATAAAAATGGAAGTTATGAAGGTTGCAAAGGAAAGTTGGGATACAACATTTGAATCCACCCTGCAGCTTCATAAGTAATTTTTGGATAAGTACAACTTAACCCCACCAGCAATCAGTGACAAAAACAAGCGGGAAGTTAATACTATGGAAGGAGGAATTTAGTAAGGAGTTATGAAATGATACATCAGTACAACAAAGGTACACTTGTATATAATTTTTAAAGGCATTGTAAAATTTTGTATAAGTATATTCCTAGGGGGAGTACTTAGGGTACTTAGGCAATATTTTGATGAAATGTATAGAAGTAATGATAAGTCTTTTTGCCACTAATATCAAAGGGGGAGATTGTTAATCTCTAAGTTCTCATGATGATTAGTGCCTAACACTTAGTCATTTCATTAGGTAGTTTTAGTTGGCTATCATTGTGGCCGAGCTAAAACTATATAAGGCTGAGCAACATTGCCGAGAAAATTTTTAGTATGCCTAGTTACATTGTCGAGCTGAGTTACATTGCCGAGCTGAGTAGAGAGGGATGTTAAATGCCGAGCAGGACGGTTTTTTGTATACTTGTCAAGAATGATACAAACTTCAAGGATAAGTGATCCGGCCGACTTGTATAAGCATTTTGGGCCGACTTATGTGTGCATTTAATATTTTTATGTGGAGTCTGTTACACATTTAATTGTTTTATCCTATGCATGACTCATTGTAAACATTAATTGTAATACCATCATGGTATGGGTATTGGATCTTGATCGTTGATCTAGATCTCACTGTCAGATTTGTACAGATATATTAGATTACTTTGAAACCCTATTTTATGTATGTGCAAGAGGTAGAAGAGGTGTTGTTGAAGGGACTTCTTTTTGTAGTGAAATACATAGAGGGTATTTTGTTCAAAAGCAGAGATCAAGCATATCATAACACAGTGAACAATAAAGTAAAGGTATATCAGATTATAAGATCAGAAGAGATACTGAAAAGAGGAGATCCGTTATCAGCATCAGAGTGCATATCGAAGGATCAATACTTGAGACTTTTTAATCACTTTATCAGGTGAAAATCTCTTAATAGAGTGGTTTTAGCAGGCCTTTATTTATCTCTTAACAAAGTGCTTACTTCATTGTAAGTTTAAATCCTTTAATAGGGTAGATTGTAATGATCTAAAGCTCTTAACCAGGAAGACCTCTAACAGGGTAGATTACATTTTGTAATCAAACATTGTAACCTTAATGGGTACACTTTATTACTGCAGTAGTGAAGACTTTTGTGGGTATCATCCCCACCCCAGTTTTACCTATTTGGGTTTCTGGGTTACCAACTTATTATGTAATGTGTTATTTATTTCATGGTGTGGATGCTATTTGAGATTACATTAGATTCATATATGTATGAATGTATAAAAGTTTGTTTTAAGTGTTTTAATTTGAAGATTTGATTCACCCCCCCTCTTAGTATCTTGCTTTCCCATTATTATATTTCCAACAGTGAATAAGGGTAAATCTCTTATCTGAGTGGTCCTAACAGGCCTTTGTAAATCTCTTAACAGAGTGCTTACTTTGTTGTAAGTTTAAATCCTTTAACAAGGTAGATTTTGTAAGTCTATAAGCTCTGAATAGGGAAGACCTCTCATAGGGTAAATCATTAGAAGTGATCAAAATTTGTAACCCTAATAGGCACACTTTATTACTATAGTAGTGAAGATTTGTGGGTCTCATCTCCACCCTAGTTTTACCTTTCAACGGTTTCTTGGTTACCAAATATTTGTTATATGTATTCATTATGGGTATGATTAAATGTAAAATCTATTACAATATTTTAGTTTATGTTTATGTTTACATGTTTGATAAGTTTTTTTTAGAATTGTAATAGTTTTATAGATCTGATTCATCCTCTCCTCTCATTATACTTCTTTCCCATATTCGACTTCCAAAAACTGGTATCAGAGCATTTTTCTCTTAGAAGAATTCTAACCACTTGAGAGTTAAGATCTTGGAGATGGAGGTTTGTAAGTTATGAAAGTTTACTGGGAATCAAAAGATTGATATCCAACTTCCAATGTAGCAGCTTGAGATAGCAAGAGAAGAATTGAGAAAATCCTTACAAGCTAGGAAAGAATTGGCAATTCAGCTGAATGACACTTCATATAAAGAAGAAGACACTCAAGGTCTATATGAAAATGGGTATTCTAAAAAAAGTAATGCATAAATTATAGATCTATTGGATAAGAACAAAACACTGAAATAATGAGTCAAAAGTCTAAAGATAGAACAAGAAACTGAATCAATAAAACTATGTGAGGTCATTGATCAGAAGAAGAAATTTGAGGAAGACAAGACAATGACAGAAGAAGATAAGAGAGAAATGGCTACAAGACTTGATGAAATGACAAGTGATGTGGAGAAGCTCACTACAAATTATTTGGACATGGTAAACCAACTATTATTTTCAAATAGAGAGGTAAACATAAAAGAATTTGAAAGGACATATCTAAGACCTGAGAACAATCAACTAAAAAATGAGTTAAGATCTGAAAGAGAACTCATTAAGAGGATAAAAAAGAAAAATGAAGCCCTAAGATACTTTGAGGAACTGATGAGATCACTAAGAAGAAGAAATGACACCTCTGGACTTGGTCATACCGAGCACCTGTCATCCACTAAAGAAGGACAATCATCAAAGAGTGGAGAACAGAGGAATTCAAATCCGAAGAACAAAAAACCTACATGTTATTATTGTTGGAAACCTAGTCACATAGAAAACATTTGGTGAAGCAAGAATGGTAATTATAATCCTAAACCTAAATTTAATGGATATTGCTTAACTATAAGAAGCATGGACATTAGGCACATGAATGCAGGTCAAAGATTAGCAATTTACCTACTTCACCTAGATTTCAAGGTCATTACTACAATTGCCAAAAGTATGGTCATAGAACCCAAGAGTGCACATCCAAAACAAAATCTAAGTGGACATCCAAGAAACAAGGAAATACACCACGTAAAGATAACACATTCAATTGGGATTATAATACAAGTCATAGTTGTCATTATTGTTGTGTATATAGTCATATTGCAAAAAATTGTATAGTACACACTTCAGAGGTAAATCCAAGAGTTGGATGAATGGAAGTTTGGTCTATTATAGTTTTCACAAGATCGTTCATACTAAGAGAGACTACCAAACCATAGCCCTGACACCTATTGCTGGGAAAATAAAGAATCAGATGAATTTTACATGGAGAAAGAAAGAAGAAGCAAGTAATAGTGGATCCAATGAAGTTGAGATCACCCAATCTAATGGATCAAGTGATCACACTACTTCCAATTAAGGATAAAGGTATTTAGGGAATTTTTTTCTCAAATTCTATATTTTACACCAGTTTCTAACAAAAAATGTATTAAAGTCCATATCTCCATAGGTTAAGAATCATGAGGAAAAATCTAAGACAAGAAATGACCAAAACATTGATATGCATATTTGATGTCAAGAATCAGTATTAGTATGTGTTGAGCTCCCATATCAACTGATATTATATGTTGATCGAGTGTCAGTAGTGACCGAGTCACTATTCTGACCCAGTGGTGGAATGAATTAACCAAGCTATTTATTCAAGGGCCGAGAACACTGTGATACACCTACCAGTGTATGAAACATTTATGAAGACCTAATATGACTATTTTTGGGTATATAATAGATTTATCCATTAATTTTTTATTTCACAAATGATTAGAGGTTGTAGAGTAATTAAGAGATGATTCAGAGAGATATTTGAGTGAAGTGTGTAAAGATTCCAAATGTGTACCATCTAAAAGTATTGAGAGAGGTTGAAGACCCATTATTTTTGAGTTACCCAAAGTTCATTGCATGAACCCTAATCTAACAAATGGATGATAATACATCTTTTGGAGTGAAGAGATAAGATAAGGAGCTAAAGAACATTCAATTAGTCAGGAGTGACGCATGTGCACCGGCCAATTTCTATGTTGTACCTGAGACTACGGTGAAGGGAGATCTTTTGGGAGCCCTATCATTGATCCCACCAAAAGTCCTTATGATCCATAATGTGAGAGAATGCTATATGTGCACGATAGGTGAAGTTAGCGATTTTGAGTTGAGATAAGTCTATTAAAAACTATGTGAAAATGAAGCATTGAAGGCTGAACATTAGCACATTACTTACAAAGGGTTAGTCTGTGCCCTAGATTTCCTACGCGACTTCAATATCAAATGGATCAAGATAGTTCTAAGTAGAGTTCATGATATGAGCATATGGGTAGAGAATGAAGTAGTGAATATTACCAAAAACATCACCACTGAGTCACTGGTTACCCTATTATGCAAGGGAAAATAACAATGTATGGTCAGAGTAAAGAAGAAGTTGAAAAGAACACTTTAGTTAAGTGGAATAAGAGAGGAATAAAAATTTGAATGATCACAGATCGTAAAATTGACTTTGCAGTTAGAGTGATGGCTCACAAGTTTTCATAGTCAAGCAGATTGGATAGCGTTCCTTGCATTACGGTAGATCAGGCATGGAAGATATTGAAAATGATCATACATATGATCTTACGAAGCTACAATTGACTCAACTTGCTGATAACCTATCATTCATTAGGAAAGAAAATAATTCTATGTGTATGTTTGGATCTGTGTTAATACCTATAATTTTCTATGTTCTGAACACTTTTCCTACTATAAGATGTAATATGAAGTTAGGACCAACCGATAATACTACAGATTAATGATTTCATACATAAAATAGGAGAAAATTTTGATAATGTCATTGGAAACTACTTTATTGAATTATAAAAGAAGATGATAATAAGGAGAAGAATCCCAAGCCACTAGCATAGAAGCGTTATAATTATGTTTTTTTTCTAGTTGATATTTATTTCACTTATGTACAAACTGCAGTACCAAGGGTAGCATGGTTGAGGCCATTACCTTATGAAGTTTTGTTATATGTGTTTGAAATGACACAAACACTTAGGTAAACCATTTTGGCCAACTTCTATGAATCATTTAATGATTTTTGAAGATATTTAATGCATTAATTACACGTTATTTATCAGTGTAATGTTATAAAAATGTAATGAGGTGGTGGAAAGATAGGGGTAAGGAGATTGTTTATTAATTGTTGTTTTATTTGATTAAAGTGTGTTGTATTCCTTAACCCTACTTTACAATTAATTGAATTGAATTGATATTGATTGTGTATTGAAATTGTGATTAGGGAGAAGATAAGATGTTCCTCTTTTATTCATAAATGCACAAATGGGAGATCCAAGTTGATCAACCCAAAGGAAGGGCTAATGCACAAATGAATCAACTATTTGGAAAGGAGAATAACAAGAAGGATATCTTAAATTCTATTGATTGATTAAATGAATATGTTTCATTATAGTAATTGAAAAGGATAGAAAGAAGAACCTGTAACCACCTAAATTTGGTCTGTTCTAACTATGGACCCTATTTTTCCTAAGTGTGATCATACCCTTGATTATGTCCAAATGACCCTGTTACTGCTTGGCATAATTCTTTGAATCAATTTAATGTCCTAGGTGATTTTCATCACTGAATTATATTAACTATTATAGCCATATAATTCAAATCAATTCAAACCAATTAAATCCAGCCAAATTCAAATATGGCTATAGTATTTAATTATAAATGAATTAAATGAATCCCTAAATCAATTACCCACTTGCAAATAACCCCTTCCCCTAGCCTATTTAATTTAATTCAAATGGCTATAGTCCCCTAATTATTAAAAAGCAATTAAATTGTTCAAATAATTAAATTCTATTTCTAAATGAATTAAATAAGTTTAAATCATTTATTAATATTCTCCTAAACGCCAACCTAACCTATCTCAACCACTTCTACCCTGGGTTCTAACCCTTCTCAACCCACTCACCCTTGCTAATCTAATCCTAAATCATAATTCTACCCTAACCCACCTCCTAATGTTGTCACATTCCATTAAGGAATGATTAACAACCCCACCCACTTGAGAAAGTCATAGAATCTCAAGATTCCTTTCTCAAGGTCCACCTTCTCAAGCTTGACCCTTAACCCTTCCCATGCTTCTTTAAGGCCTTTATTAATGCCTTATCAATGAAAAGACCTTAAGCCTATGTCTCTCCCATGCCTTATTAATTCCTTGGGAATTAATAGCTCTTACACCTCTATGAATGAGTCTCCCAACTCATTAATTCACCTTGTCCCCCCCTCTCTCTCATTCTTCTATAAATAGAAGCCATTTTTGAGAGCAAATAAGCCTTCACCTTAGATCAAAAATACATTGTTATGCTGTTGGATTAATCCTAGACTAACATTTCACTTCTTATTTCATGCTTTCACATTGTTATTATTCACATGCTTAGAGCTAGAATACTTGTTTTGTCATATTTTTAGCTTGTTTTAAACTAAATCCTTCATGCTAGATAGTATATGTCATTGATTAGCAGCGTAATCTGAGGGCTTTATGCAACTAATCACACTCTTTCTATTTAGAAGGTAATAGGTTGATATAAGTGGTTTTGTACATTTTATCTAACCTTTTGAGCTAATGAAATGAATTATTGAGTGTTTGTGTCTTTCTTAACAGGTTCCCAAATACACACACACATCTCTGCCACCCACTGTGGGGCCCAATTTCCATCTTGACCTCAATTTCTAACATTTTTTTACCAATTTGCATGCTCAAGATTCGGTCACAAGATCACATCCTGGATATGCCATCGCACTACATAAATTTTGGCTTGCATCTGGGATTTCCTAGGTCATTTCTAGTTTAAGATCACATCTGGTCACCAAGGGATCACACTTGGTGTAAAAGATTGCATACGGTATGCTGTGTCGCATTTAGTATAAATTTAGGCTCATATTTGGTTAAAAATCTTATGCATTCGATTTAACTAATCCTAACATTTTGACAAGTGGTGTTTGTGGTCTTTTGCAACTTAACAAGTGTTTGCAGGTTATTTTTGGAGGTTTTCATGGAGTTACATTAAACAGATAATAACTCAATTTTACAAGTTGCCAACCCCCCATCTTGACTTCTATTTATTTGTTTTCAAAATTTAAAACACGTATCCAATTTGTCACAAAACTGACTAGAGAATTATGCTCTTTTCCTTTTAAGGAAAATCAGAAACTCATACATCAGTTTAGGGATGGAACAAAATTTGGGGTAAATGAACAAGCAAACAAATCACTTAATTTCTTTGGATTCAGTAATTGAACAAAACAAAGCATTAAATATGTGGGATCGAAGAGCAAGTTCAATCGCTTAATTCTTTTTGGATCAGAAATTGAACAACACAAGTCATTAAAACATTGTGGTTAATTAAACAAGGCAAAATTTCCCTTTCAAGCATCCTATTTTTGTTAAAATTGGAACAACTAAATCAAGCTCAACATAGCCTGAGGGAAAGAACATTGTTTTAAGTGCTTTGGGATAAAATGACTTAGATTAGGAGAGTATGCTCTTCTTCTTTGGAAGAATAAAAAATCCAGACATCCAAAGCTCGCCAATCCTTTGTATGCTTATTAAATAGTAGAGGGCCTGTCAGTTGAGGAAAAAATATCCCAGGAACGACCCAAGTGAGGACAGGTCTTATGCCGACCCTTCCAAGTCACTACAAATAATTGATTCCTCGTAGGCTAAAGCCTCAGAAGATGGAGCTGGTTTTGTTCTTGGAATTTTGACATCATTCCTTGAACAAATCTGGGTATATGTAGAGTGGAGTCACTTGAATCTTTCTTGCGAGACTACATATTTTCAGGTATCCATAGGGCTATACGCCTCAATTTTTCTTTGTGTAATTCAATGGGGGACAGTTTCAAATGGATTGCCCAATAATCTGCAACAACTTCAATTGAAAGAATTCCTTATTCATCCCCAAAAGGGTGATAATCTTTGTGCAAGGAAAATAATAATTTCCCTAAGATACTCATCATATTGTGCCCTCACTTGCGTTTGGAGTCTGCTAATACAACATCATGACTGGAGCCATTGCGTGCTTGGTGATGGTTGTATTTTGATTAGCATTTGAGTGTGTACTTGAGTCAAAAAACAAATATTTTCATCCTCCACCTAGAGAATAAGAAAAGATGCATGTTTGATTCATCCTCTTAACAAAGAAAAACTATTTGATGTGTTCAAAATCCCATTAAAAAGATAAGCTCCTCAAAACAATCAAAAAAATTCAAACCCTATAGTACAAGTGTTTTTCACATCTTACAACACCTCTTGACGCAATCTGGAAGCATTCAACTTCACACACGTCAAAAAACAAGTAGAATTTGGGCAATAAATGACCAGGTGACTAAAAATTTTAGTCACGTGACTAAAATTGATCATGTGTCTATCATTTTTTTTCAATTCACAAATATAAATGACTAAATAAATGACCAGTTTGGTCATCGGGTAGAATCACAACTAAAATGACTAAATAAATGACCAATTTGGTAATCAGGTAAAATGACTAAATAAATGACCAATTTGGTCATCAGGTAAAATGACCAAATAAATGACTAAATAAATGACCATATAAATGACTAAATAATTAGTGACCCTTATAATAAAAATGACTAAACAAATTATTAATACTCCTTTACACATTAGCATTTGATAATATCATATACTTATATTCTTAGAAGTTTCATTTCACCAATAATGTGTGTTCGCCAATAGACTTATTGTGTGAACATTATCCCGTCCACTATTTGCCAATATCTCTAAATGGTAACTATTCTCGTTAGATTAAGGTTGTATTATAAAATTCATCTAAGTGACTAATTAAATGAGCCTAATTAAGTCGACCCCTCATGGCACCCCTACCTTATAAGTGAGCCATTCAGCTGTCTCGGTGGCTTAGTGCTCTAAAAATACCTATTGCATGGAAGACATTGCGACCTCTCGATATAGTCTTAAGGCCTTCACATATTTTATGAAAAAAATTAACATTTTCATTTTTTTTAAACTTTTATTACTCTATTTCCTTAATCCCAATTCATAACTCTATTTATTCCATTCATATTTATTTCACAATCACCATTCACCCTTCGTTTATTATACCCCATTCACACTTACCTCAATGCATGTGTTCTCCACCTCAACACTATCATTTCATTGCCCACATACATTTCCAAGGCATTCAAGTTTTTTCTCATGACACACTAGAACATGCCTCAATTTAAATTTTTTTAAATTCCAATTCCAAGATTCCCATCCCTTCTTATTAGTAGTTGTGAGTTGACTTGACACAACGTTGTGTAACGTGTTACCATATCTTCGTATCTAGAAACATTCAATGTGCAATTGATCCATATGTGACGCTAATGAGATTATCATTCAAAAACATTTCAACTTTTAAGAGATAAATATTCAAAATCCACATCATTTTCATATTGGCCACTCACATCTTGTGTAGCTTGCTTTGAATACCATGCATCACTACTAACTCAGCTTTACAAAGGGAATCAATTAGAAGAAAATGTATCCCATCAAATTGGAAATCTTCTAAAGGATATCAAATTTAACCATGTTAACAAAGCAAAATCAAACATATTTACTACAATGACAGTCTACTTGATCACATGCATGCAACATATATAATTTTTTGTATATTATTAAAATACATGATTTTTTTGGTAGTTTTAATTTTGTGATAATAATTATATTAAAGTGAATAAATTTCTAAATATAGTAAATTGATTCTCACATTATCAACATCATCTTTCTATTTTCAATTTATAAACAAAGTACCCTAATTCTCTTTTTTCAATTTTATCTAAATTAGTATATTATCTATTATCTATATATAAGACAGGTTCTATACCCTCACATATACTTAGAACCCCCCCAAAATAAATAAATAAATAAATGCCCTTAGGTGATAAAAAGTTTGAAAGCCAAATAATGAACCAAATTTGAAAAAAATTAGTGTATGTAAAATCATTATTTGGGAACTACAATATGCAAAGGCGGGAAGCCCTGGACACTTGACGGGAAGCCTTGTGTATGTTTTTGGGAAGGTGTTGTTCACAGAGGACCGCCTTGGCTGTAGAGCAATGGGGCCATCGAGCTACTTACAAAGGAATGTAGGATCTTCCTCGTTGGTTTGCCACAAAGGCGCACTTGCTTCCTTTCCAAAGGTTCCCTCTCTTCTTTGACAGGCCAACAATAGGTTATCTTCAAACCCTAATGTCTGTGTCTTCATTTAAATGCCAATTTAGTTGCGTATGTATCATATCTCTGATGTGGTGTTCTTTGAATGGTGCTTGCAGGAAGGAAATAGGAGGTGCAAAACCCTACCTGACCATAGAAAATCATGGTTTGGGCAGGCTCCTACTATTCAGAACAGGTAAATATTTTCTATGCAAGCTCTGCCTACATTCTGTATACATACAATTAACATTATGAAGTCTGCATCAAAGATAGATTTAACATCTCATTAGTAATATGCATAATAGAGATGAGTAGAGTTCACATGTATATTCCAAGATCCAAACACTAGATCACCACTATACTTTGATTTGCAATGATAATCCACAAACAGAGTGATCCTAGTATTGGGGATCCATATAAGAAATTATGCAAAGTTGTTATTGTCTTCATCCAGAACATATAAAAAACACTCTAATCACATATCTACATACCATAGATTTTGGTTAACATGTAAAACTTGCAAAACCATCTCTTAATCTGAAATCCATATGAACATGCAGACATTCATGTCAAACATGTCATATGAACAGTGGAACAATTTTGAAACAAGAAAAATTGTAAAAGCTACAAAAGAAATAATTTATAAAGGAGCTTATAACGTATGAAACATATCCTCTCCACCACCCACTAAGAAACACGAGATTTAGGTTGTCCAGAAGCTTACACAATAATTTAAAAAAATATACACACCAACTGCATAAATCACAAGAGATAAGTGGCTTATTATAAGAATCCCTATATTATTTTCACCAATTTCTCATCTATTCTCCAGATGCATTTTGTCAAATAGTTTTCATACTATTGTCTATAATATGATGATTGGGTTACAATTTGATGTTTCAGAGTTTTATGCTATTCACACGATTTTTTAGTCTTGTTCATTGCAATAGTTTCTCAAAGATTCCAATAACTTATGAAACCAAATCTGCTCTAATTCCTCATTGAATAACCTTTCAAACAATTTTCATTAGAGTTAGTATGCAGGTTTATCATTTGGAATGCTTTTGCAATAGAAAATAAATCATAGCAGATCACTGGTGATTAAGGAAATTATAATGCAACAATAGAAGAGAAAAATGTTAACATGCCTTTATTACCATGCATATTCCATTATAGTTTTAGAGATCAAGGGAATTCAGAGCTTAATATGAAAGAGTATTAATAAGGCAACATAAAACACATATATTCTTAGTAGCAGCCTAAGAATCTGAAGCAACTCAACCTCTTGGAATTCCACTCATAAATATACAAACATGATTTTGGCCTTCCTCATGTGAAGATTACTCTCATTTGTCACTCGACCAAACAAGTACCAGCCTTAGTAAGCACCCAACTTTTATTAAGATCACAAAATTACAGGAATTAAGTAGTTTGAAAAGCACTTTTCTATAGAAGAATAACTGTTGGTGATACTTCCAGGAACTCCATGCTGAGATGTAACTTACACCACATAAGCTATAACATTAACAAGTCCATGATATACATTAATCCTACCTTTGAAAATATTCAGAACCATGATATGTTCAGCAATATTTATTAAATCTTAAGCGTGACAACATAATCAATAACTACCAAGTCACACATGCAATATGGAATAAAATGTACGCCCAACATGTTGTATATCATTTGCTCCAGCATCTAATTCCTTGTGCCAAAATAGAGGAATATAATTCCATGTAAACTGAACAAGTCCTCCAATCTATGGGTCTTGATTTAAATGTTATAACTTCAAAAAAGTTACACCAAACATCACGCCAATTCCATGATGATATTAAATAAGATCACACCAATATTTACTTACTAATATATTTAGAAAGAAATAATCCTCCTGTATTATTCATGCATATTTAATCATCAGTCAGTGGTGATTTTTATCCTTTCCAAGCCCCTTTCCTTAGATGAAGGGATTCATTTGGCTATGCCAGTGGTCTCACCAACTTTGGGGGACAAGCTAGTGGACTATGTAAATGTAGTGGAAATGACATCTGGTAAAGTACTTTGGAAAGATATTTTCAATTTTCTTATAAACAAAACCCAAAAGAATTAGCTGAGTCAAATTATGAAGGAGAGAGTGGTTTTTTTCAAAAAAGCACAGATAATTTAATTATGTGGGCTCTATAAAAAATAGGTGAATACCTAGTGAAAATGGGATATGAAGCATCCAAAGAAGAGAATCCCAAATG
The DNA here is from genome assembly GCA_018584345.1 of Thuja plicata. Classification (NCBI taxonomy): domain Eukaryota; kingdom Viridiplantae; phylum Streptophyta; class Pinopsida; order Cupressales; family Cupressaceae; genus Thuja; species Thuja plicata. Next base: position 142,304 of record MU226110.1, read on the forward strand.
GTCTGACAGAGAACTTATTTATTTTTGTTGGATTTGTATGGTTCCTAGTAAGGTGGGGAGCTTCACACATGGTTGGTTCTCAAAAATAGAGTTCTCACAAGTTAGAAGCTTGTTGGGCTGCACATTGTTGATCAGTTTACTTGTGTCTTGTGTAACTCCAAAATGAAAAACAACAATCATCTATTTCTCCAATTTATATTTGCACAAAAATGTTGGTAGGTCATGCTTTCTAAACATGATTTATCTATGCCTCTTTCACTTATTCCTCTTTCACTTATAGCTTGGGATCTTTCCCAGTATTGGCCATTGTTATATAAACAGTCTTTCTTTGTAGGGATTTGGTATATCATTCTTGTTGTAGTAATATGGTCATTGTGGCGGGAGCATAATAAGTGTAGTTTCATGAAGGTCTCAGCCTCAATTGAGTTGCTTCAAACAAAAATTGAACAATCAATTTTTGAAGCAATGATGGCTTATTTCCAAATTTCCAAAACATGCACATCTTCTTTTTCTTCTTGGAATAACCAAGTCCTTAAAAAGTGGAAAAATATTGCTCTTTCATTCAATGGTTCTATAATTACCATCTCTAATACAAAGATAAATAGATGTGATGTCAAATAGTAGGTTCATTCATCACAATTTCTAAAACTAAATTTTGACGACACCTCAAGAGGAAATTTGATAGCAGCTAAAGCCATCCCCTAAACCATGGTACCAACAATATGGTTGAGGTCCTAGATCTCTTCCATGAAATTGTCCTTGTACACAACATGGATGTCACATATCTTCATGTCAAGGGAGATTCTCTGATTATAATTGAAGCATGCAAGAAAAGTGTTTTTCAAAATTAGGGAATCCATTATGTTCTTCAACAAGTATGGATGCTCTTTGATAAATTTGATAACTTTGTTATCTCACATACATAAAAAGAGGGAAATAGGTTGGCCAATCTGCTTGCAAATTGGGCATGTGATAGGAGTTAAATAGTGTTTTCTAATGACATTAACCAATTACAAATTTACCTAGAGCTAGCAGATATAGTACTCAAGGACTAATGTTATGATAGGAATTAAAGAACTTCAACTCCATCATGCAGTCAAGTCTCATGTTGAGGATCACATTTTTATCTTTACTTTGTTTGCAACTGGTCACCTCATTATTTCCTTTCTTAATTCTAACATACAATTTAATGATTTGTGATGTCCTTCTAAATTCATCCTACAATATAGAATTATATGGGCCTGGGGATTTCCTACTTTCAAGAATCCTTTGTTATGTGCTCCCACCACATATCTCACATGTGAAATGACTGCATTCATGAGATTTGGCATGGTGAACGTCAAGAGGATGGATGATGTTTTCTAACTTTGTTTGATTTCTGTGCAGATTTTAGGAAATGTGTGCTATCTTTTATATCCCCACCTTTGGAGTCCGAGTGTTCTTTTTGGACTGTAATTTTCTTTTAATTGGAAAAAAGATAAAAGAACATTCAACAAATTTAAGTGATAGGAGGTTCATCATTGTTAAAAACAAGGGTTGTGGTACAGTAGGAGTCCCTGCCAAATGTAAGGGTACATGGGAAAGTGTTTGAAAATGTAGGATTGAACACGTGCAACAATGCATAGAAATTGCTCTACATTAATATACATGTGCAGCCTGTAACACTCTTTCTCAACCATACAAAATATTGAGAAAAATACAAGGTTAAACTTGAAGCAAACTGAACAAAATATTAGAACAATTTTGTAACACATAATTGTATTGTTTTTATCCTAGTGAAGTTCTAATAAGAATTGACCTAAATGAAAATATTATAATAGTAAACATGTACTCCAAGCTGAAAAAACAATGAGCCACTTTGCTGAAGTCCTATAATAAATTAACTACTTCTAATTAGGTTTACTGAAATTGTTGAAGTTGTTTAAATTGGAGGGTTTACTGAAATTGTTACGATTATCTAACCAGAAAATAATAATTTCACTTTCCTTTTAGAATAAGGATTCCATTTATTGCAAAACCAATGCAAAATTTTCACACATACTGCAATTTACAGAAAATAATTAATATAGATTCAAGCTATTGATTTAAAATTAATAAGTAATTTACAGAAAATAATTAATATAGATTCAAGCTATTGATTGAAAATCAATAAGTTCTTTAAGTGTTTATGCTTGGATTTACATAAGTCAAGAAACTGATTACATGTTCTTACTTTTAATAATAAGAAACTGTTTATGCTTGGATTTATTCAGGGTCAAAGAAAGCCAGCTAGTGCAGATGTTGCAAAGCGTGAAAGACAAAGGCTTAAAGAGCTTCAAAAGCTCAAAAAGGACAAACTTATGCAAGTGATGTCACAACAAAATGCATTAATAGATGTTGGTATGGTAATATGTTAAATATTCATGACCATTATTAGTTATATAGTAAGAAGCTCCAGTGCAATCCAATAAATTTTTCTTATGTTTTCATGTAAAGTGGAGATATTCTTGGATCCATTCAACTAAGTTCTTGAAAATAGCTTTAGCACTATATAATCTACTATAATAGTGATAGATCTGATAATAAAAATATCAAGAGTTATTTTATACCTCTTTAAGAAATGTTTCTTTGTTATCAGAACAACAAAGCACTCGTCCCCACCCCAAAAAACGTTTGAAATGAAAAATAACTGATGGCAAGTGCGAGATCTTATATTTAGAGGCTGTTTTAATGTCTTAAAAAGATTTTTTTTTTACTCTTTATGACATCATTGACATGTTCTGGTAAGTGGACCTTGGGGTTTCTTTACAGGTCTAAAAACATGCATCACAACTTCTCATTTATAATTTTATAGATTAGTGTTTTACACAATCCTAATGTTTGTTTATGTAGTGTGTACAAAGGTATCTATTCCATTGCCTTGGTCTGCCAGGCTGAAGATAGTAGTTGGAGCTGCCAAAGGCCTAGCTTTCCTTCATGGAGCAGAAAATCTAGTCATCTATTGAGATTTTAAGACATCCAATATATTATTGGATTCTATTAGTGTGTCTGAAGCCTGAATTCACAGTTATCTAACTTTATTTCTCGAAGTGAATTTTTATCTAACCAATGAAAATCCATGTTTTTGATGCAGGATTATACAACAAAGCTCTCTAATTTTGGACTTGCAAAAGATGGGCCAGAGGGCAATGAAACTCATGTATCAACAAGGATCATGGGTACATATGGATATGCAGCTCCTGAATATGTCATGACTAGTAAGTTGTATAGACCAGACAACAGTAGCTATCTTATAATAATGATATGCTAGAGTTTCAAAAAATTGAAATACACTTGAGCCCAAAAGCTTGGAGGAAAAGAAAAAATAGAATTAAACTCTTAGCGAATATCTTAAAGCATGTAGATCATTCATATAGAAGTTTAAATCTAGGAACAACTAAGTTTAGAAAGAAAATGGGTCAACATTGAAACTTTGTCAAGACAAACAGAAATGCATATAGGGGCTGCCAAAAAGTGTAGAAGTTGCCAGTTACTTTTTCATTTGGAGTTTTTTGTTACTAGACTAGTAAAGTGGGTACCTTACAAAAAGACTCATGTTTGGTCTATAGAATCCATATCCATGTAGTAAAGCTCTAGGGTTACGATCTAGTAAGAAC
>MU226110.1:190067-221531 GCA_018584345.1 Thuja plicata
TCTTAGTTTGAGCTGTTAACTGTGAAGTCTTTCCTCTTAACAAGTTTAATCATGACCTTGTTATGAAATATTAATGCATGCCTATACAAGAGATTTGTGTTTTACCTCCAATTCAAGTTAGTTGACCTAGGACCTAACCCTGTGTGTGTTATATTTTCATGTCAAATTTGGTGCATCACCTAGTAGGTAGTTTTCTTTCAGTTATTTCCCTTTCCATGCAATCCTTCTAACCCTTTTCCCCTCGAGTTTACTTTCCTGTTTAAGAGCAAGCTAAGGTGATTATCCAAGAGGAACCAGCCTAGAATCTGGAGGTCTCATCTTGGTTAGCAGAGGTCCCACAACCTTGAGATGACTCCCTTGTTATACTGGATTATCAAGACCAAGAGAGCTTGAGATCAGAGGTGCAAATTTAGTGTATAACACTAACCAATGGCATGCAAGAAAGCAAAGATGATAAAGTAACACCTCCCATCTCCAAGACAAACAATGATAATGAAAAGGGATGGTCATGGACTTCAAAACCTCATAGAAAATTCACTCCTTTGGGGGAGCCTCTTGAGACTATTTTGAAAATGCTGGTGGACAAAAAACTTCTTACAATTCCCGATTCCAAACCATTGGAACCAATGATCAAACCCAGGTGGTGGGATGATAACTCTTATTGTGTCATCCACAAAAACAAGGGACACAAGACAAATAATTGTCTCAAGCTTAAGCATGTTATCCAAGACCTCATCGAAGGAGGTAAGATCAAGGTAGACAGACATACTACCAATGAGGATCATACAACATTCAACATACCCTTCCCTAATTACAATCAAGGAGAAACATCTAAAGGGAAAGGTAATGAGGTAAACTACACGTATTCAAATAATGAAAATGTGATTAACATGCTTGACATTAAGACTGAATCCATCAATGTAATCATAATTAAAGGTGTCTCATCCCATTTAAATGTTGTAACATGGAGCCAAGTACATGTTACAATCAAAGGACCTCCAAAATCGACATCAACATTAAAGGTTCCTATTGTGACTATTCCTAAATCAATAGAAAAACATGTGGTCACTATCCCTAGAGAAAAATATGACTTGGTAGACCAATTGCAACGGACCTCTGCCAAAATTTCCATCTTCAAATTGCTCAAGATGTCCAAAGTACATAGGGAAATCCTAGAACAAGCTCTGCACGCTGCTAATGTTCCAAAAGATATAGATATAGACAACTTTCAAGTGATGGTCAATCATATCTCAGCACCACATTACCTCTCCTTTTCTGAAGAGGATGATAAATCATTGACCCATCCACATAATCAACCTCTCCATATCAAAGTCCTTATTCATAAATCCCATGATAGATGCATGTTGATAGATGGAGGTGCAGGATTGAATATTTGTACACTAGATTTAGTTAGGAGGCTAGGCCTCTTAGAGAAAACAATTGACTGTAGAAACAAAATAACCATCAAAGCTTATGATGAGGAAGAAAGATCCTCCAAAGGTATTATTTGTCTACCCATCAGAGTTGGGCCGATTGAGAGGAACATCATATGGCAAGTTCTGGATTTACCATAGGCCTACAATATCCTCCTAGGGAGACCATGGATTCACAAGATGCAAGATGTACAGTCCACTTACCATCAATGCATAAAATTACCACATAATGGGGTGGAACTAATAATTCCTACAGATACTAACTACACTTGCAACAATATCAAAATAGGTATCATGATCCCACACAACAAGGAGGCTCTAGATGCAGTTGGTCCTGAAACTACCAAAGACATGGTTATGAAGGGTTTTAGCAAGACCTTGAAACTTCATGAAATAGGTATGGGAGAGTACAAGCTAGATCTAACTCCATCACTAATAGAACTTCCACTGTCACCAAGATCCTATGGAAAACCTTCCTCGACATTCACACCTGTAGCATCCAAAGATCCAGAAGTACACAAAGAAACTAGCATGATAAAGGCATCCACATCTTCTTTAGATAACATAGAAGAATAGACAGTCTTGGATTGGCTCTACAAAGGCAAACCGGTGGAATCTGAGGTCAAACATGTAAAGATATCCCTAGAATAGTATGGAAAGGGATATGACTTCCTGACGTAAATGGGTTACAAAGGAGAGGGACCTCTAAATGACACAAGATGAGGGATTGTTAAACCTATACCCATGGAGCTCCACAACAACAGGGATAAAATAGGACTGGGTTTTAACACCAAAATTAATAAAATTGTTTCCAAAAAGAGTCCACCATTTGAAGCAAGGAGCAATAAGATAGATGAGATGATACTGGAACCATGGCCTTATGAGAGATTATTACATATTGGTCTAGAGAATTCAACATACCAAGGAGAATGCTATGTACCTAGCTTTGAGGCACCATAGGATCTTCACACTCCTTTGCTAGAACAACCTCCCATTCAAGAGGTAGGGGACACCATAGCAACAATCACTCAAGAGATACCCCAGCCACATAATTCACATCCTAACTGGGGGAAATTGGTCACAATTTCACATGTCCTCAATCTACCTCACTTTGATCTACAAACAACAAATCAAGTACATCAGATAACTATTTCTGAATACTTAAATAGATCTGATGATGATATCATAGACTCTCATGACTATGAGTGGGACCGACTATCTATTGCCTCTAAAGAGATTGGAATAGATACAATTCACATATTTGCAGCTCCCTTAGCTCCTACCGAACAATATAACACTCCTTTCAATGACACTGATCCTCCTAAAGCAAAATAAGAGCTCATTCCTCTGATAGTTGATGGAGACACTGGTGGATACATACGTCTAGAAGAATTCCATAGATCACAAGCAAGAAATCTCCATTTACAAAGAGATAATGATGAGACCTCTATTGATGAGTCACTAGAGTTTGATCCACATACGACTAACAATGACCCTTTTAATGATGATCTTACTCTTATTGATCTGAATATCGAAGAAATTAACTTAAAAGATCATGTCATGTCAGTTAATGGTTATGATGCTAACACAATGCTATCCTTCCTAGATTCTGACTCCCTAACATTGGTACTTCTAGACCTGATTGATTGGACTAAAATAGATCCTATTCCTATCCTTGACTTTCCCAATGACCACTCCCTATCTTTTTATCTCAATGCTTGTGAACCTAACCCTTCTTCCACCAATGCAAGGAGCGAGAACATGTCACAGGAGGATATCAAGTTTCTTAGTCACAAACTAAAAAATAAAAGGAAAAAGTAGATTGATGGTGAAAACCACTCTATGGCAGTATCAGATCCCAAAATAGTAAAAAAAAGATGTAGCCAATGGTGAAAACCTCTCTGAGGTACCAAAGGATGAGACTCTTGATATCCTCCCTGAACACTTTTAGGAAAGATCTTTATTTTTTATTGAACCAACATAGCCACTAAACTCAGGCACTATTGAAAATCCTCAAATAGTTCACCTTGCATAATATTTATCAGAAGAAGAGAAGGTACAGTTCACAGAGTTCCTGAAAGAAAAGAAGATCAACTTCACATGGTCTTACATAGATATGCCAGGGCTAGATCCTAATCTCATCATGCACCACTTATCTATAGCTCCATGGATCAAGCCTGCGAAAAAAAAACTTAGAAAGATGCATCCTAATGTTGCATTATTGAAAAAAGCGGAGATAGAAAAGTTGTTGAAAGATAGGTTTATTCCAGTGATTGCCTATGTAGGGTGGATCTCCAATGTGGTCCCCATTTTTAAATTTGATAAATCTATCATGATCTATATGGACTTTAGAGACCTAAACAAAGAATGTCTGAAAGATGACTTCCCTCTACCAAACATTGACATGATCATAGATCTTACAAAAGGCTTCCAGATGTATTCATTAATGGATGGATTCTTGGGCTATAATCAAATCAAGATCACCCCTAAGGATCAAGAGAAAACTACATTCACATGCGCATGGGGTACATTTTGCTAGAATGTCATGCATTTCAGGTTAAAGAATGCCGGTGCAACATATCAAAGGGCCATGACAACAATATTCCATGACATGATGCACAAAAACATGGAAGACTATGTAGATGACACATTGGCAAAATCCAAAGAAAGAGGTACTCACATTGCTGATTTGAGAAAGATATTGGATTGAATGGAACAGTTCCAACTCAGGATCAATCCAAAGAAATGTGCCTTTGCGGTCCAATCAGGGAAGCTCCTAGGATTCATAGTATCAACAAAGGGAATTGAGGTAGATCCTACAAAGGTAAAAGCTATTCTAGAGATGGCTCCTCCACATAATATCAGTCAAATAAGGACACTGCAAGGAAGACTCCAGTCTATTAGGAGATCCATGTCCCAACTTGCAGATAAGGCACAACCCTTTACTAAGCTACTACATAAAGGGGTTACATTAAACTGGGATGAACACTGTGAAGCAAACTTTAAAGAATTGAAGGGGTACCTGGCTGCTCCACCTATTCTTATGGTGCCTATTCTTGGAAAACCCTTACTTCTATACATTTTAGCTACAGCTACATCCCTTGGAGTATTACTGGCACAAGAAGATGAAACAAAGAAAGAATGATCTATCTACTACATTAGTAGAACACTGGTCACCTATGAGCTCAATTATAGCATTATTGAAAAAGCATGCTTAGCAGTTGTCTTCACATCATAGAAATTGAGACACTACATGCTCTCTCATACAGTGAAGCTCATTGCTAAGATTGATCCTCTGAAGTATATTTTGAGTAGAACAACATTAACAGGAGGTTTGGCAAAATGGGTCCTAATTCTGAGTGAGTTTGATATTGAATATGTTGAATGGAGAGCTATCAAAGGACAGGTGCTTGAAAATCAATTGGTTGATTCTCCACTTCAAGATGATGAACCTCTACTAATTGAATTTCTTGATGAAACAATCATGCATCTCACTGAACATCCCTGGAAGATGTACTTTGATGGTTCCTTCACTCAACAAGGATCTGGAGCAGGAGTCCTCTTCATAACTCCACAAAGATACAAGATTCCCAAATCTTACATATTGATGTTTTCATGCACCAACAATATCTTAGAATATGAAGCATTGGTCAATGGCCTCAAGCTAGCCCTGGAATGGAAGATCATAGAATTACATGTGTATGGTGACTCCCAACTAATTATCAATCAGGTCAATGGGGAGTATCAAAAAAAAAATGAAAATTTGATGCCCTATAATAAACTAGTTGATGATCTGAAGAAGTAAATTATCTTCATCACCTTCCAGAAGATACCAAGATTAGAGAAAAAGGCTTCATCTATGCTATGGCTACCTTGGCATCCATGTTACAACTATAGGAGCATCAATTCCACTATGACTTCTTTGTGGAAGAAAGATCCTATCCTGCCTTTGATACCCCTGAATACCAGGTAATATGTACCTTAACTACCCCAGATCAGTCTTGATATGCCAATATCATTGCTTATCTTTCCAATCAAACAATTCCTACCAATCTATCTAGAAATGAGAAAAGATCCCTAATTAGGATAGCATTGTGTTACGTACTCATAGCTAACAACCTTTATCGATGTGGTCTCGACGGTACACTTCTTTAGTGTTTAGAACTCACAGAGTCTGATCTAGCATTAAAAGATGTCCATGAAGGTGTATGTGGATCACACTTGAATGGCTTTTTATTAGCCAAGAAACTTCTTAGAGTAGGCTATTATTGGCCTACCATGGAGAAAGATGCTATTCAATTTTCAAAAGCATGCCTTAAATGCGAGACACATGGAAACCTTATTCATGCTCCTACCAGAGAACTTATACCTTTCATACATTGGCCATTACAACAATGGGCCTTTGACTTGGTTCGACAAATATACCCCAACTCTTCAAATGGACACAATTTTATCATTACAACCATTGAGTATTTCACAAAGTGAGTCAAATCTGTGCCACTAATCAAAGCCACTGGCAAACAGGTGGCTATGTTCATTCTAAAGTACATTATTTGTAGGTATGGGATACCCTCTTCAATTGTGACAGACAATGGGGGCCAATTTAAAAATCAAGACATTGATGACCTTTGTGAACAGTTTCATATTACTCAACATTTCTCCTCAATCTATTACCCTCAAGGTAATGGATAGGTTGAGGCATCCAACAAGAGTATCCTCAAGATTCTACACAGAACTATAAGCAAGTCTGGCAGAGATTGGCATTTACAACTGAATCTGGCACTATGGGCCTATAGAACAAGCATCAGAACACCAACTAGAGCCACACAATTTTATCTAGTCTATGGCACTAAAACAATATTACCTATTGAGGTTGAAATTCCATCTTTGCAGATATCTTTACAAGGACTGATTACTGATGAGCAATACCACATCGATAGGATAAATTCACTAAACCTACTAGATGAGCCCAAACAACAAGCATTCAATCACCTCAAAGTGTACCAAGCAATAATTTCCAAAGGTTACAATAAGAAGGTCAAACCATGCAATTTTGAAGTAGGAGACCTTGTCCTCAAGGAAAATCCTAAGAACCAGCCCAACAGGGAATAGAAAGGAAAGTTTGAACCTAATTGGTTGGGACCTTATGTTATCACTGCCACTTTTGGGACTGGAGCTTATCAGTTAGCTACACGCAAGGGAGATGTTCTTCTAGATCCTTTCAACACTCTACATTTGAAGTGGTTCTACACTTAATGTTTGGCTAGCAGAGCCTATACAACAGAAAGTTCTTGCAAAATACCAAAAACATTCAAAAAATTGATCCTGAAGAAATTCAAAAATAGTAGAAAAGGTCCTACAAAAAGGGTATCCTTGGTGAAAACCTGGTAAATAGGTGCCTTGGTACTACAAAAACATTCAAAAAAGAAAAAATAACAAAAAAATTTGAAAAAGAGAAAAAAGTGCCTTGGTGAGCACCTGGCAAAACATGCATCTTGGTAGCAAAAAGAAAGAAAAAGGTCTTTCCAAGTGGTGAAAACCTGGCAATCAGGCATCACTTGTGTTCTGTGCTCCATCTATCAATACACTACTGATACTAGGCCTTCATAAATTTTCCTGTGCTCATACCCTGACTTCATCTTCCTAAATGACTATCTTATCCTCACTTGGGATTTGTCTATCTGTACGTCTTAGGAATAAGTCATTCTACACTGGGGGCATCTTTGTTGGCATAGTCAATTGTAGTTGCTAGGTTTCTCTAAGCTGGTTTTCCTCATGAGTACAATGTTCCTTGATACATACAAACAATGTCACTTTTCAAAATAAGGGAGTCTTTTCAAAACATCAGACATGACATTTACAGTGACAACATTCCTACAAGGCTATATTAGATTGTGAACATGAATGGACAATTCTATCAATGCATAGACATGGAACACCATATTGCTTGAATTACAATTTTCTAATTGATGAATCTTTACTGTGTTTGACAGGTGAAGGAACAAGTATTACTTAAAACACACAGTTTAATAATGGTTTGATTATGATTCTTTAATGTCTTGATGATGTTTTCAACTAGGGGCATCTAAGTAATTATAAATTTTATTTGATTGATTCTCAATTGATAATTTATTATGTCTTCTTAGTTTCTCAATGACGTCTGCGCAAAGACAAAGAGTCACAAGGATAGGAGGCATAATGTTTTCTTGATTTTCTATGTATGGTGATTGTTCCAAATAATCCTATAAATTTCACCTAACTTGGATGTTTATGGTAAGAGCTGCCACTATGGGTGGATAGCCGCATATATCTCAATATTTGTTTTGTGTAAACTACGGTGAGTTTGACACAATTTCCTTGTCTATTTTCTGATCCAGATTCTCACTAAGGTATATGAATCATAATGTACCCAAGGATATGAATTTTCAAGGTCATTACGAGTCCAATATCTTGCCTTAATCAGAATTTGGTATATTAAAAGGAAGGTGACTATTTTGTTGTCCTAGCTTCTATGCCTTGATGCCTAAGTCTATTTCTGACAATTCAATAGAACATAGTATTCATACTTTCATAATATCAGTGGGTATTAGTGGTGGTTGTACTATCCAATGGCATCCATTCCAAAACCACCCAATGATGATAAAAAGCTATACATTTGCTAAAATTAGTGACAAGTCCTAAGAGTCTGCATATAGCTGCATTTAGAGATTGCATGGTGCATTCATAAATAGAAATAACTGCATGAGGAATTTTGTGCTAAAAAATGGTTTCTATCTTCTTCTAAAAAATCAAGTTAATTCCATCATCTATATTACTGATATCAAATATCATTACATATCCATAGCATACATTTTGCATTCATTAAAAACAAGAAACAAGAAAATACAAAAATAAAGCATTCATGTATTGCATTTTTACTTCTACATCCTAAGTGCATCCATACGTCTATTTTTGCATAACGAAAAAATAAAAAAGAAATATACATTTGCATTTTCACATTAGTACCAATTAAAAACATATTTATATCAGTAATATATTTATCACATCCAATCATAAAATGATGTTATCATCTCAAAAACTAAATCATCAAGAAACCAAGATATCATCACATGTGCAAGATACATCTATGAAAGCAAATATAACTCATGAAACATGTCAAAATCTAGAAGCCGCATCAGATATATATCATCATAAACATGGTACAGCTCAAAAATAAAGAGTATTAGTGTATTAGTATGCATAAAGTGTATCAATGTATCAGTGAGCCAACATGAATCAAATATACATGTATGAATATCATCTACGAAAGTGGATCTCAGAAGGATCCAGATATACAAAAAAGGGGGTCTTAGCAGGATCCAGATATACAAATATGATCTCAAAAATATACATGTCATACAAAATGATACAAATAGAAATCAACTCTGGCCTACCCCCTCTCCCTGGTTAGGAGGAGGAGGAGGAGGTGGCATGAAAGGAGCTGCTAGAGGAGGCATGGCCCCCTTTGAATGCTGAGCTACATGAGAAAAGGAAGGTTCTCTCTGGCCCTCAGGAACTGCTGCATGATACAAGGTGTAATAATATGTCACCCTCTATCCTTGATGGACTATTGTCAAGGCATAAGTGTCTCTCTCCGCTCTGAGTATCTCCCCCTATGCATCCCTCTCAGCTCTTAGTTGTCTTTCCCTGTCCACTAATAAAGCTTCAATGGTAGTAACCCTAGCCTCCAATGCTATGATCTGGGCTTGGAGCTGCTCCCTCTCCTGCTCACATCTAGATAAAGGGTCCCCATCTCTACTAGGATCCTGCTCCTGAGCTCCCTATCACCGCTGTCAATTTTTCTCTACCATCATTAATGGGCCAGTATCCCTCTGAGGGGCCACAAATCTGAATCTCTATTGTCTTCCCTCCCCACTGCCACTGGCTATAGCTAGATCAACTACCTCTCCACCACCACCCCTATCATCCCCATCATGCTTATCATCGAGAGGAGGATGCCTGTCGTCTTTGCTGCCATCTCTGCCACCATCACGGCCCCCATGTCTCCTAGGAGCCCTATCTCTTTGTGCACCTCCTTTCCCCCTGGCCGGTCAATCATCAAGATTGTAGTCAAGTGGCTCCTTTATATGGGGAATGATCTCCTCTGGAATAATAAAGCGAGGAAATGGGTGCTGGAGCATCTTAGCAGCATAACTATCAGAAACACCTGCATCCTCTACATCTAGGTAAAGGTCCCAGTCTATTGCCACCATATCTTAGATCTCCTGGTAAGCAGTCTCATAAGTCAACTAAGCACCCCATAGAGGTGTCTCGTCTCAGGTATGAGCATAAACTATAATATCCTCTGTACGACCCTATCACCGACCATACTACCTTAGAACTCTAGTGATGACAAAGTACTCTATGATGTACCTCATCTAGCCAATCAGATATCTACTCTGACATAAATATGGTACCTTTTGAGAATCAAAAGTCCACACCTCACAGTCTAGGTATGGTCGCCACATGACCTCTATCATATCATCAAATAATTGACGCCAATACTCAACCTTTCCTAGATGGGGCTGCTATAGAAGGCTTGCATACATATACACATAGGGCTACTCAGGTGCCCTTTGCCTATCAACAATCGGCCATGTCACAGGGATGTGCTCCCAAGCCTAGATCTGAAGAATAAGAATCCCCACAGTCATACTGCGGGTGTGGTGGTATACAATCTCATGGAACTCTCTGTACATGTGGGCTAATATATAGCTCCCCCAAGACAAAACATTGGTGGTGGATGACCATCTGCTCAACCATGGTCACCCAACCAACTAGGAATCCATGTTGAACCCTATCCAACATAAGGATGCCGCCTACCAAACCTACTAAGTACATAGCTAATCGATCATAGTGATCGACCATGTAATCCCATGACAAGTATCTCTTGTCTATGGTATCATCCTGAAATAATCTGCATGTAGTACCGATCGCCACACTAGCTCTGGACTCAAAGAATACCTCATGTCCAACCATCGATACACAGAGTATCCTCTAGACGTCCTCCAGAGTCACAGTGATCTCTCCTATAGGTAAGTGAAAGGTGTTGTTCTCAGAATGCCATCTCTTGGAAAGAGCAGTGAACAACCCATGGTTACCCAAATCTCAGGTAAACCTATCAAAAATTTTAACCCACATCATATCACCATCATCTTCTCATCATCTGACAATCAGCTAGATAATTCAAGTACACATGCAGGATAAGTGCCACGAAAAGTGACTACCTCAAACTGGGCCTATTTTGGACAAAATGGCTATACATCAGTACCTTATCTAAAAAATAGGGTAGACTCCTAATCAACTAAGTCATTTCCAATTCACAGGATGCAAACAGATCAAAACACTTTAAAAATCTAAGTCTTCTACCTGATATGTTCCTGGAAATATGAGATGTGATTGCATTTACCGGATGTGATCCCTGAGAAACGAGATGTGATCCTAAATGTGGGATACAATGTTAAGCATCCCAGGTGTGATCTCCTGATGGATTACCTCATAAAACAAGACAAAACCTAAAGCACTAGATGTGATCTAGGAAGTATTGGATGTGACACAACAATCCAGAAAAAATGGATACGATCCAGGAAAAACTAGATGCGAGTCAGGATTAGTAGGATGCAATACAGAATCTCCGATGCGATCCTCACTTTAAAGGTCTATAACTACTACAAAAATTCATGAAATTCAAAATTCCAAAATTCACAGGGTATTTTATCGAGCACTTACCGGTGGTGGATAGTTGGCTAGACGCTGGTGTTTTCGGCTCATCTCGAAATGGTGCTTCCTCATGGGGACTACCATTTTCTCTATAGAGCTCTCTAATTTACTATGGAGGAAAGTGAAAATGAATAGTGAAATGGTAAATTTGGAGGCTTATACGGGTCTTTTGAGACATTTAGGGGTTCCAAAACTCCTTCTAGACACCTACAACTTCATTTACATTCTCTTTCTGATCAATCGGGAACCAAATCAAAGGTGTTTGTGATGTTTTCAGTCGCACAGTGCCATTTTTACAACACTTTTAAAAATTGCAAATTTGCTTCATTTATTCCAAATATTGGTTGAAACTGCACATTTTATCGTACATCTTGGTCTAAACATCATTTTATCAGTCTTCTCACTCACATTTTCATAATTAACTTGGTAATCGTGCATTTGTTTTTAAACATACCTTCTTCTACCTTCTTCTTTCTTGTCCTAACTGCTTCCTAAAAGTGATACATCATTTCAACTCAGGGATTTATTCTTTTCCCTTTGATTTCATTCTCGAGGGGGCATGATCATACTATCATCAATTAAATTTTTGCTCGAAACAACATTAAAAACAAATTCATTATCAAACAAACTAGGGGCATGAGAGTTTCCTTGACTAAGTCAGAACTATTGGATAGAAAGCTTTGGTTCTCATAAGCTGGATATCTTGTGTTTCCTCATTTTAGAAGATTTTTATTAAAGCTCCTATCAGCTTCATACTGATTTTTGAATGACAACCAAGTTCAAAATCAGTATTATCAATTTTTGGACGACAACCAAGTTTAGAATTGGTATTTTTAAAATATTTTATTGATCTTTGGATGACAACCAATTTCAAAATCAATTCTATCAATTAAGTTCGATCAAGTGCAAGACTAATCTCATCAACATTTTGTTCGAAAACCAAGAATGGGATTCTCAATCTTTTTGAAGTAAAAAATTAGAAACTTTCTTTGAATCATTGCGCTACTCACACATTAATTCAAAGAGGGGAAAATGTAACCACCTAAATTTTGTTTATTCTAACTATGGACCCTATTTTCCCTAAGTGTGATCATACCCTTGATTATGTCCAAATGACCCTATTACTGCTTGGCATAATTCTTCGAATCAATTTAATGTCCTAGGTGATTTTCGTCACTGAATTATATTAACTATTATAGCCATACAATTCAAATCAATTCAAACCAATTAAATCCAACCAAATTCAAATATGACTATAGTATTTAATTATAAAGGAATTAAATGAATCCCTAAATAAATTACCAACTTACAAATAACCCCTTCCCCTAGCCTATTTAATTTAATTAAAATGGCTATAGTCCCCTAATTATTAAAAAGCAATTAAATTGTTTAAATAATTAAATTCTATTTCTAAATGAATTAAATAAGTTTAAATCATCTATTAATATTCTCCTAAACCCCAACCTAACCTATCTCAACCACTTCTACCCTGGGTTCTAACCCTTCTCAACCCATTCAGCCTTGCTAATCTAATCCTAAATCCTAATTCTACCCTAACCCACCTCCTAATATTGTCACATTCCATTAAGGAATGATTAAAAACTCCACCCACTTGAGAAAGTCATGGAATCTCAAGATTCCTTTCTCAAGGTCCACCTTCTCAAGCTTGACCCTTAACCCTTCCCATGCTTCTTTAAGGCCTTCATTAATGCCTTATTAATGAGAAGACCTTAAGCCTATGTCTCTCCCATGCCTTATTAATGCCTTGGGCATTAATGGCTCTTACACCTCCATTAATGAGTCTCCCAACTTATTAATTCACCTCTCTCTCTCTCTCTCTCTCTCTCTCTCTCTCTCTCTCTTCTATAAATATAAGCCATTTTTGAGAGCAAATAAGCCTTCACCTTAGATCAAAAATATATTGTTATGCTGTTGGATTAATCCTAGACTAATATTTCACTTCTTATTTCATTCTTTCGCATTGTTATTATTCACATGCTTAGAGCTATAATACTTGTTTTATCATATTTTTAGCTCGTTTTAAACTAAATCCTTCATGCTAGATAGTATATGTCACTGATTAGCAACATAATCTGAGGGCTTTTATGCAAGTAATCACACTCTTTCTAGTTAGAAGGTAATAGGTTGATATTTGTGGTTTTGTACATTTTATCTAACCTTTTGAGATAATTAAATGACTTATTGAGTGTTTGTGTCTATCTTAACAGGTTGCCAAATACACACACACAAAACCAACATTACAAAATTTCACATCAAAGAATGTTGTTTTCTAAGGTCAGTAGATTGCTTCTGGAAAATTTGGTAGTTGATCCTGAACCAGAACGCAGAGACAAACAAAACCCAGAAATATTTTTCCTTTTTGATGTCATCTTATGAAAAAATTGACCTTGACCCACAAATGTCAACCCTGACCCGATAATGTCGACCTTGACCTGCACAGGTCTGACAAAAAATCTGTTCACACCATCCGAAAGAAAGCAGAAAGGGGTATCCAGATCTGGCCTCAAATCTGCAATTTCGAATCTGTACATGCAAGAAAAAGAGGATTTTTTGTTGTGGGGGAGGGGTTTTCCTTAGTCAAACCGTGGTTTTGGAATTAACCTTAAATATGTGTAATTGAAATTGCAGGAATAGACAAAGTAAATGCATAAATTCACCTTGCTTGTAAAAGTCCTTGTGGCAGATTTGAATCTGTGGATCCATAAGTATGCTTCAAAATGTGGAATGTAGAAAGGTAGGATATCTTCAATCTCTTGCTTGTAGATCTCCAACACCAAGTCTTGAATGGGCTCTTGAATTTGGGATAGGCTTGGAAGAAGGTGGATGGAGAGATCACCAAAAGGGCACTATGTAGCTTGAATCCTTCAATGGCCTCCAATGGATCTCCTTCATGAAAATGGATGCTTGAATGGATGAAAGATTGCTTGAAATATTACTCCATAGCTTTATTGTATTTCTCTTGATGATGTTTGAGAATACTCGAGCATAATTAGAAGACTTTGTTCGCTTGATGATGGTTATTGTTAGAGAAAATGAGAGGAGAAGGCTCCCTTTTATATGAAACTAGGGAACAATATTCTAAGGAGGCCAACATAGGATAATTAAATTTCCATTAAAGCCTTTACCCCTAGGAGAGGACCTATATTAAATATAATTTATGAATCGACGCTTCAGAACCCGAAATAGGTGGCCCAGAAGCAGAAAACACTTTTTGCAAAGACCGACATCCAAAAATTGTGAGACCTCGAGATCTGAACCCTAGGTCAAGGTCAAGGTCAACCTTTACCTAGGTCAAGGTCAAGGTTGAGCCTGAACTAGGTCAGGGTTGAGGTCAACATAGACCTAAAAGGTTGACCTTGACCCTAAAGCCTAGAATCATCAGTCTAGAGTCCACAATGCAGAAATCAGGCTAAATAGGAGTGGAAAGAAGGATAGAACATGGGGGAAGCCATGTCAAGATTAGGACCCCATTCAAGGCACTTTTTATGACCCCAAACCACTCACTCAGAAGGCTAAACAAGTCTAAAATGGAAGTGCTTCCATTTTCTGACTATACATTTAGCCCCCACTTTAGCGAGAGTATGAGCTCAATCACAAACTCTTGGTAAAGGAAAACATAAAGAACAGACAATATTATTGGAACCAAAAGGTATAAAGAAAACCTTCAAACTACCAAGGGACTTAAGTCTTTATCAACCCTATGATCATAATAAGAGAGACATCACTTATTTAAGGAGAGAGAGAATGGGTGTGATTATCTCGCCCAATGAGAACTTATGTCTCATTGTTAACCACACAAAAAGTGAAACTGGAAAGATGGAGTTAAACTCCCTAGTGAATGTGGCTACTCACTAGTCAACCGATCAGGGAGATCCATTCTTAAAGGGATCAAAATATTGTAACTTGAAAATTGGCGGGATCAAGGGATCTGTGTAAATTTAAACTGGAGGGATCAAGAGATCCTAAAAAAATAAAAATGACCATGCTTTAAGGATTAGTTTCTTCTAATCCATTAAGGGAAAAGTTTTAAATCTTAAAAACTATTTTGAACATGCATGTGTGCAAAAATTGAGTAGAGTGTATGCCCCCACATTAAATTCATTGCTAACACTTTAATAGGAGAAATGGTTTTCACAGAAACATCAACAACTCTATGGATTACGTTTCCACTGTGAGATGCCCCCAAAGTAAGACAAATCAAGGGAAATAAAACATAAACATACATAAGAACATAAGAGGGATCTACCTAATGTGGGGTCAGTATGATCATAAGATAAAATGTACATAGAGATCTAATATTATTGCAAATGAATTGACATCATTCCCCAAAGAAAGTAGAACTACAATCACAAAGGAGGAAAGAAAATTAAGAATTACAAAGAGGAATATTTTCAAACCACAACATGGAGACCAAAAAGAATTAGTGCTACCATGTCACAGATACAAGTAGATTGTACAAGGAAAATAGTTACAACAATATCACAAGTACAACATAATATGAAACAACATATAGAGGTATTGAACAATAGTTTTGATTCTTTTATCACCTTGCACCAACAAAGTAACAAGGGTCCTATAACAGAATCTAACAAACATTTAGAAAAACACATTACGGGGGAAGCACAATACAACATACAACACAAAAGGGCTACCATAAAGGATGAGCCAATCAAACATGTTATCAACCTTCCCTATCTCGGTTAATTTTATTTAGGGTAGGTGGGAAACTCACAAGAGGGACTATATCCAATATAGTAGGAATTATAGCCAGTTCCAAACAAAGATCCTCTTGAGAATCACAATGCTCATTACTAGGTGTAATTGTTAATTGAGTTGAAAGTATATGAAGTAAATCATTATCAAGATCAACGGTCTCATATTCATCACTAAGATCAATAGGATCATCGAGAGTGTCCTCCTCATCAAGGTTGATTGAAATGGGATCCAAGATGCGAATAGGATCATCATACTCATTCATCTTAACATCATGAATATTAACCTCTAATGCATCAGGCATAGGTTGATCAAAGGTAGGTAATGAGTTTCGTATCATAGAAGCACGGGATCTAGCATTAGCTCTATGCTTCTTACAACGTTCATTAGTAGATTTGTTACATTTAGCTTTGTTTGGCACATGTTGAGAACTAGGAGGAATGAAAACAGGTTCCTTCATAGGTTCTATAGGAGGATTCTTAATAGGTTGTAATGGAAGAGTAGAAGTTTGATCAATTTTATTGGCAGCAATAGATAGAGGTATTGAAGGAGTAGGCAAAAGACAACGGTTGGAATCAATCTGAGGCATACTTAACTCAGCAATTTTGCGATGTTTCTAAGATTGATAGGAGCAAAAGAGATGATCAGGGTGAGGCAGAAATGAGTTAGGTAATGAAGGCCAAAGGAAATCAAGAGTAGCACAATCTCTAGGCCTAGAAGGTTGAAACAAACTATGATTAATCATTTTGACTTCTCCATTATGAATGAACTTAAGACATTTATGGATGGGAGAAGCAATAGCATGCATAGCAGTTATCCAAGGTAAACCAAAATTGATTTGGAATTGATCAGAAGTAGGAATAATGATTAAGGTAGTATCTATAACTTTACCACAAAGTTCCACAGGTAAGTTAATAGAACCAAGTCCAGGATAAATAAGGCCATTACAAGTTTGGATCCATGCATTAGATGAGTCATAAAAATCACGTTGTAAGCCTTTCATAAAAAGATTTTCCTCAGTAATGAAATTTATTAAGGATGTGGGATCAACTAGACAACCACGAGTAGGTATCTTAGAAATCCTAGCATAGATATAAAGGGGACCATCGGGAGCCTTAATTGTTTCAGAATCATCAAAGGTAATTAAAAGTTCCCTAGGTCACTTATCTTTAGTTTGTTTTTGAGTTTTAGGAAGAATTGGAAGTTGAAGTGGAGGTGAAGGATCTTGAACAATAAGTTGAGATGGCACAACACTCTCCACATGATTAAAAATGTTATTAAGATCATCCATCTTTGAATCATAAACAATGTCTATAGAAGATGGTTGAGCTATATTATTAGTATCATGTGCAAGTAAAGGATTGGTATAGATTTGAATATTTTGATTAGGAGGAGAAACAGATTTATTACCTTTACCATCAAAATTATCAACAGACAAAGCTTTAGAATCAATCAAGTCTTGAATCTTATGCTTTAGAGAGTAGCATTTTTTAGTGTCATGGCCATTCTGGTGATGGTATTGGAAGAAAGATTTAGAATCAAAGGATTTTGAAGTTATCATGGTAGGAAAGAGAGGTCAAATAGGAGGCAAGGTAATCATAGTAGCACTTAACAACCTACTCATTATAGAATGCAAAGTTTCAGAGAGAGGAGTAAATTTACGATTCATACGGAAAGTAGTGGATGTAGAAACATTATTGGATGTAGCCAGAATTTGATCAACAAACACATTCGTCTGTTTATTAATCTTGACATAGTTGTTAGGTTTCTAAAACTTATTAGGATTAGGAGCATTGTCACCCTTATCAACTGGAATAGGAGCCATTGGAGTTTTTCTCTCAAATTGACTCACTTGTAATTGATAATGGTGAGGTGCTGCATACAATTGTTGAAAGGAGGTAAATTTAGTAAGAAGAATCTTATCTCTAATATTTTTTTGTAAATTTGCAATAAACATATGTTGAATATCAATATCAGGAATAGGATAAGAAATCTGAGCATACAAATGCTTAAATCTACCAATAAAATCAGTCAATTTTTCCTTAGTGTTTTGTTTACAATGCATTAAGTCAGATAAGGACACTTGTGGTCCAATGTTATTTTGAAATTTTTGAATGAAGGAATTAGCAAGTTTAGGAAAAGAATCAATGGAATAAGGAGGTAAGGAACAATACCATGGTAAAGCCTTATCTCGAAAGGTTCTAGCAAACAATTCAGATAAAATCCTATGGTCATGAGCATAATCACTACAAAGGATTTGAAATGTTTTAACATGAGTAACAGGATCACCTTTACCATTGTAATTCTCAAGACGGGTCATATCAGCTTGCTGAGGGACAGTAGCACAAATGATGTCTAGGGATAAAGGGCTACCCATATCACATGAAAGAATGCTAAATTTAGATTGAATTAAAGATGCAAGTTGTTGTTGTAAAGATGACATAGTTTGAGCCAAACTAATAATTGTAGAATCATTAGAGGAAACAAGTGGCATAACAATATTAGGAACACTAGGAAAAGTGTAAGAAGTAGTAGGAATAGAAGATACAACCAGTGGAACATTAGGAACCACAGTTGGAAGAGGATTAGTATAACTAAAGGAACACTATGATATGAAGGTTGTGAGGTAGGTAAAGATACCGATGGAGCCCTCACAGGGATAGGTGCGCTTGGGAGAGAATTTGTTATCAAAGGAGTGTAAGTAGGAATACTAGGTAGAGGAATAGAAGAAGTTCTTACACTAGTAACAATAGGTGTGAATCCTAACTCTTGAGCCTCTTGAGATAAAGGTTTAACATTCAAATTCACAAGATGAGTAATACTACACAAGAAATTAATACCTTGATCATTATCACAGAGAAATTTATTAAGAGCTTCTATAGCTTGGATAGAATCTTGATTATGGTTTTCTTGGATAATCCAATTTCCCATTTTATCAAGTTCGGTTGAAAGGTTTTTCACTTGTTCAGGAGGAACTCTTAAAGAGTCATCTTCATCATGAGATGAGTGAGAAGAGTTATGCTCCATGGAAGGATTGGAATCATGAGCTATCAAATTTTCATCTAGGTTCCTAAGGAAAGGAGAGGAAGACTCGGGATCAAAGGAACCCATAAGTCTATGGCTTCTTCTAACCAGGATACTATAAGTAGGACTAGATGTGGTAAAGCTCATACACCAATACAATGCAAATGAACTAACACAAAATTTTGATCAATTGAATTAAATGAAAGATCTAGCATAAAAAATGTAAATCTAACACCAAAAAGAAAGAGTTGTCTATTGCGGGTTCACCAAAATGTAAAGTTATAAAAATGTAATGAGGTGGTGGAAAGATAGGGGTAAGGAGATTGTTTATTAATTATTGTTTGATTTGATTAAAGTGTGTTGAATTCCTTAACCATACTTTACATGTAATTGAATTGAATTGATATTGATTGTGTATTACAATTGTGATTAGGGAAAAGATAAGATGTTCCTCTTTTATTCGTAAATGCACAAATGGGAGATCCAAGTTGATCAACCGAAAGAAAGGGCTAATGCACAAATGAATAAACTATTTGGAAAGGAGAATAACAAGAAGGATATCTTAAATTTCATTGATTGAATAAATGAATATGTTTGATTATAGTACTTGAAAAGGATAGCAAGAAGAACCAACCTTACAAAATTGCAAATCAAAGAATGTTGTTTTCTGAGGTCTGTAGACCATTTCTGGAAAATCTGAGAATTGATCCCAAACCACAATGTAGAGACAAACAAAACCCAGAAATATTTTTCCATTCTGATGTCATCTTATGAAAAAGGTTGACCTTGAACCACAAATGTCAACCCTGAACCAATAATGATGATCCTGACCTACACAGGTCCGACAGAAAATCTGTTCACATCGTCTGAAAGAAAACTAAAAAGGGTATCTAGATCTAGTCTCAAATATACAATTCAGAACCTATACCTACAAGAAAAAGAGGATTATTTGTTGTGGGGGAGGGGTTTGCCTTAGTCAAACCATAGTTTTGGAATTAACCTTAAATATATGTAATTGAAATTGCAAGAATAGACAAAGTAAATGCATAAATTCACCTTGCTTGTAAAATTCCTTGTGGCAGATTCGAATCTATGGATCCATAAGTATGCTTAAAAATGTAGAATGTAGAAAGGTAGGATATATTCAATATCTTTCTTGTAGATCTCCAAAACCAGGTCTTGAATGGGCTCTTGAATTTGGGATAGGCTTGGAAGAAGGTGGATGGAGAGATCACCAAAAGGGCACTATGTAGCTTGAATCCTTCAATGGCCCCCAATGGATCTCCTTCATGAAAATGGATTCTTGAATGGATGAATGCTTGCTTGAAATATTACTCCTTAGCTTGCTTGTATTTCTCTTGATGATGTTTGAGAATGCTCACAATTAGAAGACTTAGTTCACTTGATGATGGTTATTGTTAGAGAAAATGAGAGGAGAAGGCTCCCTTTTATATGAAACTAAGGCACAATTTTCTAAGGAGGCCGACATAGGAGAATTAAATTTCATTAAAGCCTTTACCACTAGGAGAGGAACTATATTAAATATAATTTAGGAATCGATGCTTCAGAACCTGAAACAACTAACCTGGAAGCGGGAAACACTTTTTGCAAAGACCAACATCCAAAAACTGTGAGACCCCAGGATCTGAACCCTGGGTCAAGGTCAAGGTTGACCTTGATCTAGGTTAAGTTCGAGGTCAAACCTAACCTAGTTCAGGGTTAAGGTCAGCATAGATCTAAAAGGTTGACCCTGACCCTAAAGCCTAGAATCACCAGTCTCTAGTCCAGAATGCAGAAATCAGGCTAAACAGGAGTGGAAAGGACAGAACAAGGGGGAAGCCATGTCAAGATTAGGAACCCATTCAAGGCACTTTTCATGACCCCAAAACATTCAATCGAAAGGCTAGAAAATTCTAAAATGGAAGTGCTTCCATTTTTTGACTATACAATTAGATCAGGAATCCCTATGCAAGTCATGCAACCAATCAAAATTACCGATGCTCAAGCGGAAAATGTGATGAATCTAGATCATTGATCTTGATCTAAATGCTTCAATAAATTATCTATATATGGAATGCTTCAAACCCTCATCTATGCATGTGTGTGGATGCAGTCGTGAAGAGAAAAGATCAGTTGTATGCATGTCAAGAAGATTTTTGCATATCTAAAGCATAAACTAGGTAGAGTGACCAAGAAGAGAAGTGAAGGATAGAAAACAAATATAATAGATATTGAGATCAGTTAAGAGTTGGAAAGAGGATATTCTTTATTAATATTTGATTGAAAACTAAAGGATTAGGTACTAATACATTCTAAAAATTGAATAATGGTAAATCTATTAACAAACTAGTCTGAATAGGCCTTTGTAAATCTCTTAACAAAGTGCTTACTTTTTTGTAAGTTTAAATCCTTTAACAAGGTAGATTGTATAAGTTTGTAAGATCTTAACATGGCAAACCCCTGACAAGGTAGATAATCATAAGTGATCAAAATTTGTATCCCTATCATGAACACTATTACTACAGTAGTGAATATTTGTGGGTCTCATCCCCACCCTAGTTTTACCTTTCAAGGCTTTCTGGGTTACCAAATCTTTGTGTTATGTGTTGATTATGGGTAAGATAAGATTTTAGATCTATTACATCATTTAATTTTATGTTTATGTTTAAATGTTGAATCAATTTGTTTTAGAAGTGTAAAAGTTTTATAGATCTGATTCACCCCCCCCCCCCTCAGTATACTACTTTCTCATATCAGACTTCCAACATGTTACTCATGGATCCTTTCTTACCTTAAAACTATACAATAGTTTTGTACCTACAAACATATAGAATAAAAAATATAAAGAGAGATAAAGTTGTAGACTTGAACAAGTTAAAAAAGAGAGGAAGAGGTGTAGGGATAGAAGCTAAAAGGCACATGGGAAAATTAATGTGATGGAAAATAATAAAAAAAGAGGAGTAAATACAAATGTGAGACCTAAGAGAAACCAAAGTATTGTATTGATATTTGTTAAAATTATAATTTTAAAATATAGAAGCTACAAAATAGTGTAAGAAAACAAATGACATTGAATAAATAATACAAACAACTTTGGGAACTAAGAATTCAGTTGTTTCTACTCATTATTATTTTATATAAACTTATATTCAAATATCTATAAGAAATAAAAATATTTAAGGTTGCTAATGTTGAAAATTTTATATTCAAACTAGAATTTTCAAAAAATATATTAGTTGGGAGACCATTTCGCGGCCGAATGTTAAAATTAAATCCTTGTTAAAATTGATCACTTATGATGATCACACCTAGGCTAATTTCCATTGTTGTGATGTTTTGGCTTGTACTTGACATTGGCCAAGCCAAGATAGTTTGTTTTCTTTGGACTTTAGAAGTTCATTACATTGTGGAGTAGGTGAGTTAGTCATTAGGACTAAGGTCACCAAAATGGTCATTGTTAGTAGCTTTTTAATTTTCTTAGGCTTAGAAGCTTAGTGATGGATTTTAGTTTTGAATATGTCCTAAATACATAAATGTTGTCATAGAGATGCTTGGAGGCCATTAATGAAGTTGGTTCCTTGAAATATAGAGAAAAGAGGCCCTAAAACTTAGGAAGTTGGCATAATGGCAAAGATGCCAAAAATTGTTATAATGTTGTCATGACAACATTTACAATATTTGTAGATGTTGCATGCAACATTTGGTTACTTTGCATCCCCCTAAAAGATAGGAGTGGAATATCAACCAATAGTCCCTAAAAACATGGAAGATGGCATATAATGTATGTAGAGGCTTGAATCTCATCAGTAGTGATGATTGTAAGAAATATTACTTTTGGAATATAGCTTTGTAACTCTGATTTTGTGAAGAACCTGAGTATTCCATTGTGACAGTGGTATCATTTGGAGTAAAAGATTTGAACTATTGATTTTTTTGTGCTCATAGGATAGTTCTAAGACTTTTCCAACTAGTAAGCTAGTTGTTTTTAGTTATTCTAAGGTCTTAGATAAAAAAAAATTGATTTAGGAAGCTCACTGGTCCTGTCCTAACCAGTTTGTCATTTCAGGACCACCCCATGAAATATAACCATTGGATCTTCCTAAGGCTAGGTGTAAATTTTAGGGGAGTCATTGGTTTGTAGATATGTAGAGGTGGGAGTCTTATGGATTCAAGTTTCTATTTTTACTGCCAAGCCCTAGGGGAGCTGACAGAGCCCGGTTAGAGGTTTGGAGATGAAAAAAGTGAGAATTTCATGCGGGGAAGAAAAATACAGTATAAGGTAAGAGTAGAAATAGGTGGGATATGATCTAATCTTACACTGTTGAGAGATTTAGGGGCTCACCAATCCATTTGGTCAAGTTTTGAACAAGAAAATAGTCAAGTCCTACTAATTAGGCCTATTATCCCTATTGGTCCTAGATAATAGGAACCCTGTGTATGGAGGGCTTAGGAGACTAAAAATTTCAAAATCCTTTGTGAAATGAAAAAGGGTATCTACACGTGGGATTAGTTTTTCAGGTTCTTTGGGAAAGTTTTGAAAGAATAGGGAAAAGGTCTCTGGAAAAGGCCACAAGGAATTAGGCCTAGTTAGGCTTCTTAGGGTCTAAAATTTGAGTTTGACTAAAAAGGGCTATGAGATCCCTCAAAATGGGGTCAAATGGGAACATATGTATGGTTTCCAACATGCTTAGTACCCCTGCAATGATTTGTGAATACTAGAGTGGAGTTGACACTTAGATCCTTATAATTATAGGAGAAGAATTGAAGTACCCAAAGGGTGTTAGTCTTTCAAAGGTGAAGCACAAAGAGTGAGGCTATTAGAGAAGAGTTTGATTAGGAATTAGTTAATCATCTAAGACTAATAAGGACCTAGAGGATACTAGGGTCATTTAAGAAGACAAAGAAGGTCTTCTTAGCAAATTATGCAAGCAAGCCCTTGGAAAACTCACAACATATTACACCATTTAAGTTTATGTTTATGTTTACATGTTGAATAAATTTGTTTTAGAAGTGTAAAAGTTTTATAGATCAGATTCACCCCACCCCCCCTCTTAGTATACTACTTTATCATATTAGACTTCCAACATGTTACTCATGGATCCTTTCATACTCGAAAACTATATAATAGTTTTGTACCTACAAACATATAGAATAAAAACATAAAGAGAGATAAAGTTGTAGACCTGAACAAGTTAAAAAATAGAGGAAGAGGTGTAGGGATAGAAGCTGAAAGACACATGGGAAAATTAATGTGATGGAAAATAATAAACAAAGAGGAGTAAATACAAATGCGAGACCAAAGAGAAACCAAAATATTGTATTGATCTTTGTTAAAATTGTAATTTTAAAATATAGAAACTACAAAATAGTGTAAGAAAACAAATGACATTGAATAATTAATACAAACAACTTTGGGAACTGAGAACTCAATTGTTTCTACTGATTATTATTTTATATTAAATTATATTCAAATATCTATAAGAAAAAAAATATTTGAGGCTGCTAATGTTGAAGATTTTATATTCAAACAAAAATTTTCAAAAAATATATTAGTTGGGAGATCATTTCGCGGCCGAATGTTAAAATTAAACTGAATGAAATGAATTTTTTTTTAACAAACCAGCTTTGACTGTATAGAAATACTTAGAAATATATTTTAGTGTTACTAGACTTTTGTATTGCCTTAAAGTCCTACCTGCTGAGTTGCCCCTATCCAAGCCTTGAATTAGATCATCTATATGGTTGATTTTGATTTTTTTTTTAAATTTTTAGACACAATATGATAACATGTACAATTTATTAGATTAACATGCTATATCTTCATAAAATATTTTATTTTACCTTTTTTAAGTCATTGATCAATTTTTTTTTAAAATTATTTCTTTATTTTATTTGTAAAAGGCCGCACCCATTAATTAAATTAATATTTACAAAAGAGTACATGATTTTTGTTCACTACGGGCACTGATAGGAAAGAACAAAGGAAAAAACCTATAGTCTAGCTCGGGACCAAGGTCCAAAAAGATCAAAAATACCTTATAATATGAAGGCATACCTTCAACTACAAACGAGTGAGTTTCTGACTCTTTGAAGGACTTTCCTAAGTAGATTTAAGTTACAAAATAATCATAATAGATGCAA
The DNA here is from genome assembly GCA_018584345.1 of Thuja plicata. Classification (NCBI taxonomy): domain Eukaryota; kingdom Viridiplantae; phylum Streptophyta; class Pinopsida; order Cupressales; family Cupressaceae; genus Thuja; species Thuja plicata. The sequence goes on from MU226110.1 coordinate 215,159, forward strand.
TAATCTTCTCCTGAACATGTAATGAATTACCTTCTTATGTATTCTTTGTTACATATTTCTTTGTCATAAACTCCTTTCGCAATTTTATGGTTACATATATCTATCCTATACTTTTTCTTCAACATATATATATTTATTTTATCTCATATGTGCTACTTATCTTTAATCAGAACATGATATTTGTATCTGTAATTTAGAGAAATAAGTAACGTAAATAACACCAATACTTTAATCTAAATGGACTATTATTAGCTGAGACATATATACAAAGAAACAAAGTGCTAACAATTTGAATTTCAAAATATCTTACAGCCTTTCCATCCAAACATCAATTACTAAACTATCTTTAAAAGTTACTGCTAAATGGTGCAGGAGCACCCCTAGGTTGGTTTGACAATCTACTTAGTTAAGTTGTATGTGTTTTCCTTATGGATTTTTGGTTTTTAACAAGCTTGAGTCAAGCTTAAGGTCATGTTGAGAATAGCCTAGGTGAGTTAGGAAGTGTTTAATTTGAGTCATAGGACCTTTTGGGAAGTGCAATTAGGGCTAATGTGTGTAAATCCTTCTAATTGGAACAGGTGTCATGATGATTTCATCATGAGGTCAATAGAGTTTTAGGTAGGTTAAAATCATTTTTAAACCTGTATTTGTGTCTTTGGTGAAGCTTAGTGAAGTTTGGAAGTATTTTGTTATGGTTTGCAAGAAATAGGAAAAGTTGTCGAAGTTGCATTTTGCAACTTTGCAAAGTTGCTCCAAAAACTTTTGCAAGATTTGGACAAAATGTTCAAGGATGCCTTAAGGGGATAATAAATAATTTTCTACCCTATATAAGGGGAATTTAGACATTTTAGCAAGGTTGGATTTTTGTTGTACATACATAATTGTGAGAAGCAATATTAGTTATCCAATTTAGTGTACAATTTGATGTTCTTGATGATAGTAGGGTTTTCATGGATTATTTTTGGCACTGTAACCTATGCATATGTTAGAGTAGGTGTTCTTTGAATTCTTTGTGGCAATAGTTAATCATTTTGTATAGTTTTAAGCATCTTTTGTAAATAGTTTGTAATCTACACTGGTGCTGGTCTGAGCCAGGCAATTTTTGATAATGGAGTCATAACTCCTCTTCCCACCGTGGCTTCTATCCGGTTACTTTGGATTTGGGAGATGACTACTTGTACATTATTAGTGCAAGAGGTTGGGCCCTAGAAAGTAGGTGAGCTACTTATGCAATGAACTGTTGAAGCTTTATGGGAAATTGAATGCATGGGATGATTCAATCTGAGCATATGGATACGAGGGTGTGTCTGTGTGTAAAGGCCTCATGTACAAGGAGAAGCTCTAGTGAAGATCTCTTTGAGGTAAAATAACTAAACTTTGTGCAAGTTCTCAATATTCAGTGAAACCTTTAATTATAGGCTTGATTTTAGCAACCCACTATATAGACAGTTTAAGGAAGCAAGACATAATAAATATTGAAGATTTTCCAAAAGGGTGTCAAGATCTGAAATTTTTTTACCACCTTGTGGAGGATATTTCCAAGTTAAAAGAGAAAAAATGTGTGTAATTAGGCCTAATTCCTTGTAGCCCTATTTTGATGGGTTTGAAGTAAGTTTTTTTAACTCCATTAGGGTTTCATTGCAACTTTACATTTTTATGCACTATATTAGTTTTATTTTCTTTTTTATGATCCTCTCTCTCCATTGGTGATTATTCTTGATCATTTTGGATCACTTAGTGTAGAAGAGGCAAAAATTCCTCAATGGGGCATATTGGTAGTTGAGTTGATTTCTTTGATGGTGTAGACAAATTGAATTGGTGAAGGATTTGAGAAGGGAATCCTTGTGAACTAGGTCTGGTAAAGAACCCTAATAGACTAAAGAAGTTGCCTATAGAAGACCCTAGAAGAAGATAGGGTTGTGAGCAAGACTTGTCATTACATCAGATTGGTATCAGAGAAAGTTAAAGATTTGGGAGTTGGTGTATGTCACTATATACTGGTGAATCAATAGGGGAGATTGCTATAGTGACTAATGCAGAGTTAGGTAAGGAGATGAGTGAGAAAAAGGAGAAAATAGACTCCTTGAAGAAGCCCTAGAGATGAGAGTGAAAATACAAGAATTTTTTGATGGAGCCAAAGACAAAAGCAAAGAAGGTGAAAGTAGTGGCATAGGTAAAAAGTAGATTGATGAAGAAGATATCATCCCTGAACCAAACCCTCCATTGAGTGAAGAACCATTCTTTAAATCCATCAAGGCAATAGGAGGAAAATCATTAGGAGTACCACTATTTAGTGGGAAAAATGGATATTGAGGCAGTGATGGAGTGGATTGATGGGATGAAAAATCATTTTGAGTGTGAAGGTATTACAGAGGCACAAAAACTCAAAGTTGCAAAGTCAAGGCTAAGAGGATCATCATTGATATGGTGGAAGTATCTGCAAGATGAAAGAGTTAGGATGGGTAAACAACCTATAGCTAACCAGAAAGCCATGGTGACTAAAGTAAAAGAGAACTACCTGCCAGAGGACTATGAAATACAACTTCATAGGAAGAGACCAGGTCTGTTCAACAAAAATATTTGGATGTGGCCTCTTATACAGAGGAATTTCAGAAGTTATTTCTCACGTCCAAGATTCAAGAAGATGAGCCTATTAAGGTAGCAAGATACTTGGGTGGTCTAAAATGGAACATCCAAGAAGAGATAAGTTTGTGGACTGCAACTACTATTCAGAAATTCCATCAATTAGATCTTTAGGTGGAAGAGAGGAACAATAAGAAAGCTAACTCCAATTTCAGAGGAAGAGGCAAAGAAAGAGACCAAGGGGGTCATAGAGGTGGTTATAAAGGCTGGGGTAATGAACAAAGAAACCAGGGAGAGTCCAAGTTGACAGAGCATGGTAGTGTAACTACTCAAAGAGGGGGTTATACCAAAGGAAGGGGTACTTACAGAGGCTCTAGTAGAGGAAGGGGTTTAGGTAGAAGAAACTCATACTTTGCAAGTATAAAATGTTATAATTGTGGGCAATTGGGTAACCTTGCCTATAGGTGCCTGGATAAGTCCACTTCTTCAAACAATAATAAGATGATTGCATATTCTAAAGAAGACACAACAAGTGTAAAGACACAAGAGGTTGATCTCATTGAGTTAGAGATGGGAGAAAACTTGATGTTCAAAAGAGTTTTGAGTAGACAATCAGTTAAGGATGAGCCCAAGCATAGGAGAGCATTGTTTAGGGTTAGATGTAAAATCTTTGGGAAATTTTGCAAAGTGATTGTGGATTCAAGATCCATAGACAATATCACATTAGAAGAGGAAGTAAACAAACTAAAATTGGTAAAGATACCTCATGTCAATCCATACAAAGTGACATGGTTGGACAAAGGACAAAGTGTGTTGATGAATGACAAAACTTGGGTGGAGTTTTCTATTGCAGGGTATAAAGATAAGTTACTTTGTGATGTGTTTCCTATGGATGCATGTCATATATTATTGGGAAGGCATTGGAAATATGATAGGGGTGCAATTCAAGATTCAAAGGAGAATTCCATATCTTTCAAGAAAGATAGCTACACTTTCAAGATTCGATCCTTATTGGAGGAAGATGAGCCACAACCCAAGACCCCTAGTGTCTTCTTGAGTAGTAGAAAGGAGTTAATTAATGCCCTTAGAGATGAAGGGAGTGAAGGCTATGCCATTTTAATCAAGCCTAAGGAGGAAGAGAAGCCTAAAAAAGAGTATTTTCCATTAGAAGTCCAAGAGTTACTTGAGAAGTATAAAGACATAGTCAGTGAGGCTACTCCTGCAAATTTACCTCCTAGAAGAGTGATAAGTCATCAAATTGAATTTGTACCAGGTGCATCCTTTCCAAATAAGGAAATTTATAAGACTACTCCATATCAAAACCTAGAAGTGGCTAGACAAGTGTAGGAGCTATTAGACCAAGGACTAATCAAGAAAAATCATCTGTCCATGTGCCTTACCTGTGGTCTTAGCATCCAAGAAAGGTGGTAAGTAGAGACTCTATACTTATTCTATGGATATTAATAGAACCAAAATTAGATATAGATTTATAATTCCTAGAATAGAGGATTTGATGGACTGTCTTAGAGGGGCAAAGTTTTTCACTAAATTAGACTTAAAAAGTGGGTACCACCAGATAAGAATTAAATATTGGGATGAATGGAAGACATATTTTAAGGCTACTGATGGGTTGTATCAGTGGAGAGTTATGTTATTTGGCCTCTCTAATACCCCTAGCACATTCATGAGGCTCGTGAATGAAGTGCTTAAGGGAATCATAGGGATATTTGTGGTAGTATATCTAGATGATATAATTATTTTCAGTAAGATAGCAAAGGAACATGTGAATCATGTGGAGATGGTACTCAAAAGATTGCAAGAAGAGAAGTTATCCATAAATCTAGAGAAGTGTCAGTTCTTCAAACAAGAACTTGTGTATTTGGGGTTTGTTGTATCCCATGGTTCATTTAAGATGGACCCAACAAAGGTGGAGGCTATTATGAATTGGCCTACACCAACTACAAGGAAAAAAGCAAGGAGCTTTCATGGGTTAGCTCTGTTTTATAGAAAATTTATAAGATATTTTAGTGGTATTTGTGCACCAATGCTAGACACAATTAAGGAAGGTCTAAAGAATAAGTTCAAATGGACCTCTCAAGCAGGGAAAACATTTGAAAAGTTGAAGGAGCAAGTAGAAACACAACCTATCCTTAGACTCCCTAGTTTTGATCAACTGTCTATGTTGGAGTGTGATGCAAGTGGAATGGTAGTAGGGGGTGTGTTAAGTAAAGAAGGTAGGATAGTAGCCTTCTTCAGTGAAATGTTAAATGAATCCAAGAAGAACTATTCTTCTTATGAATTGGAATTGTATGCCTTAGTTCAGTCTCTTAGGAAGTGGAGACATTACTTCATACCAAAATAATTCATAGTGTTTACTGACAACTAGGCCCTTAGCTATATAAACACAAAGAGAAGCTCAGTAATAAACATTTAAAGTGGATGGAATACCTTCAAGCATTCACATTCACAATAGAGCACAAGAAATGATAATTGAACAAGGTTGCAGATGCCCTAAGTAGGAGGTTTCTAACCATTCAGGAAGTTCAGTTGAAGAGTATTGGGATAGATAGTTTCAAGGACCTGTATAGAGAAGATAAAGACTTTGGTTAAGCCTATAAGGTATGTTCTAATTTTCAGAATCACTTTCATAGTCAATTTTTTTATTTTACCTTTTAGAATGAGTTATTGTTTAATGGGAGAAAATTGTGTACTCCTAAGGGTTTAATGAGATAAAATGCCATTTAGGAGAATCATAATGGGAGCTTGATTGGCCATTTTGGTGTAAATAAAATGATAGAGTTATTCCAAAGGTTTTACCATTAGCCAAATTGGTAAGAGATGTCACAAAGTATGTTGAACAGTTTGTAGTGTGCATGAAAGAAAAAGGATCTAGCAATGCAGGTTTGTATCAACCTTTGCCAATCCCTAATAGACCATGAGAGTGTGTTAGCATGGTTTTAATTAAGACAAAGCATACCCATGATAGTATCTATGTTGTGGTAGACAAATTTAGTAAAATGGGTCATTTTATTCCTTGTAGGACTACTGATGATGCTAGCAACATTGCACATTTTTTTTTTAAGGAGATTTATGAATCCATGGATGAGTCCTAAGCATTGTCTCAGATAGGGTTGTTAAGTTCATGAGCCATTTATGGAAAAAATTATGTAGTAGATTGCGTACTAACTTGTCATTTGGTTCAGCTTACCACCCTTAGACTGATGGCCAAACTAAGGTGCTTAACAGGGTTCTTTCTATCTTGTTAAGGTGCCTAACTAAAGAATATGGAGAGACATGGGATGTGGTCATTCCCCAACCAGAATATGCATAAACTAATAGTGTTAACAAAACAACATGAGAAGCCCATTTGAAGTTGTTTATGGGATGCACCCAAGGGGTGTATTTGAGCTTAGAGACCTTGGAGCCATATATTTTAGGAGTGGTCATGATGAAGACTTCACTCAAACCATGAACGAGATTCAAGAATAGGTGAAGAAGACTTTACTGGAGTCTACTCAAAAAATAAAAGCTAAAGTAGATGAGAAGAGAAAGGATGTTCAATTTGAAATGGGTGATTATGTCATGGTACATTTGAACAAATCTAGGTTGTAGAAAGGAGTGCCTACCAAAATCCAGATGAAGAGTAGGACCTTGTAAGATCTTAGCCAAATATGGGGCTAATGCCTACAAACTAGACCTACCTACTGAATTGAGAATCTCACCTGTCTTCAATGTGGCAGAATCTCACACACACACACACACACATATACATATATATACATGTATATAG
>MU226110.1:222135-250967 GCA_018584345.1 Thuja plicata
GAGGTGGTTTTCCATACTCTATTTATAAAGAGATAGGGTATATTTCCTTTAAGCTTCAAAATTACCTATTAGACATTTTGAGTATTTTTATAAGATATACTTGGTTTAATTAGACAAAAATAGGAAAAGACTATATAGAAACTTTTATCATGGTAAGTTTGTACTGGTTCATAATCTAGTAAAATTAGTAGATCTAAGATTATGTATGGTTATCATTAATATCAGGGTTAGTTCTATAGAGGAAAGCATTGTTTAATATGTTTGTTATTTTAGAAAGATACATAATTGGTTTAATGAGTTTTGGTTGATAAAAGAATGTTCTCTAACAGAGATAATTTAGCAGTATGTTCTCATCCAAGCTTTATCCTATTCCTTCTTAATCTTGTTAAATTTACATCATGTTTTGAGACACTCTGCCCCTCTCTTCTCAACATACTGCTAAATTAGCTCTATTAGAGAACATTCTTTTATCAACCAAAACTAATTAAACCCATTCCAAATTTTTCTAAACTAACAAACATATTAAAAAAAAATTTCCTCTATACAACTAACCTTGATATTAAACATAACCATAGATAATCTTAGATCTACTAATTTTACTAGATTACGGTACAAACTTACCAAGATACAAGTTTCTATATAGTATTTTCCTATTTTCATCTAATTAAACCAAGTATATCTTATCAAAATACTCGAAATGTGTAATAGGTAATTTTTAAGCTTAAAGGAAATATAACCTATCTCTTTATAAATAGAGTATGGAAAACCATCTCCTCCTCATCCATGTCTAAATCACTTATATCTATTTCCCTCTTATGTTTGCCTTTTTTTGTTCTCCAGACTATTGTTCGCAGGAAGAGTTGTAGATCCTCTAGCATCGTGTCCCCAAAGTCTGCCTCCAATGCAAAACCTTTGGCATCCAGGTACTCTTTTACCCATTTGACATCTTCTATAGGTCTAACTTTGAACCAATTCAAGAGGAATGCAGTATTCCTCTTAACCACATCCATACGATTGTCAAAGACCTTCCTATCTTTGAAGATTAGGATTGTTCTCCTGATATAATTTATGTTGTTGGTTAGGGAACCCATTGGATTCTCCATATAATCCTCTAGATATAGAATCATTAAGTCTCCATTCACACTGTTGATTGCCAATATTAGGCTATTGCACTATTCTTCTTCAAAGTTTCTAAGCACAATTATATTAACTCTTCTTTTGGTGCCTTTACCGTTAGAAGGATTGCAATTAATGTCCCTACAATGTCATAGTTGACTCTATACACAAACACTATTATATAATTCATCTCCCATAATCTTCTCTACCACTCTCCTCCCCAAAGCATCTAGAGTAACCAATTTATCCCACCTTTCAACTTTTATATCTCCTTTGAAAGCCATTATTTTTTTCTCTGCTAAGCATATCAACTTAACATTATTCTCCATGATTTGAGAGCTATAGGCTAATATGTCATCTTAAGGGGTCTGATATATACCAAATTAAAACCAACTTGCATCATACGACAATTGAGCCCAAATTTATAACTTGTGTTACTCAACCTAACTCATGCCTATATTAATGGCTAAAAAGGTGCACCCATTTAATGGATAACTTATATGTTAGGTAAGGACAATCTCATGTATAGATACACTCAATCCGTAAAAATTAGAAATAATGTCTTTTACTTGATTTCGCATAAAGGAAGTACCTTGGTTAACTAAATTTTTTAGAATATTAAATGTTCCATACCATTCTTTAAATGAATATTAAAGTTGCAAGATTTAGAGAAATATATACATCAATAGATATTAACTATTTAGATTTGAATCTTTTTACAAGTTTCTTTAGTTATTACTCTCCCAATTGTTTAATATATGTCCCAGATTTAAATTCCTCCAAAGAAATAAAAGTTAAGGTTGTTTATAAATTCATACATCTATATTCATTTTAATGTATATTGTCTAATACAGAATTAGGATTTTCTACAATAAATGCTAATACATTTTCTCTATGACTATTACATAGTTCTTCTTTACTACTAAATTGAAATGTTGATTCATATTCCCTTCTATCAATATCTCAAGTCTTTCTTTCAATAATATAAATCCATAAAAAATATTATGTATAAACACAGAAAAATTAAATTAGGTACATAAATTTGAAGGCTTAGCCAAGCTCTTCTCATCCCAATACACTCTTAAGCCTATATAATCTTCCATGATATATGTCTCTAACAAGTTAGGATTTGGTAGTTTCCTCAAGTGTGTCAAATATAGTAGTCCAAGTCAAAGTTGTTTCAGATCATCGAATTTTCTTCAATATATCTATCACAATCTTCAACCTCTAATATTGGATAAGTAGGAATAGTCCTAAGATTGAGAGTGAAGAGAATATAATAACTTTCTTCAGGTCCCTCAAATATTTCTTCTTAAAGAGCTTCCGTCATATTCTTACTATTGTGTCTTTGTTTGGGTCTACTTGTATTGTAGAATCAACGAACAAGCCTAGGATGCTAGAGTTGACTCTATATCTATTATTATTTTTAGTGAATTTGCTTCCCAAGACCTTGTAAAATTCTCTGACTACAATATCCTAAGTTATCTTCATCATCTTCTTCAATCTCTTTATTTTTATTATTCCTTCGAAGGAAACTTGAGATTTTGTGCATCTAAGTATAATTGGGGTTGCCATGAAAGGTAATTCCTAATTCGTTAATCACTTCCTCCAAATGCTTCTAATTGAAAGTATTTTATAACATTAAACTTAGGTTCTAGGGGGAATTTAGATTGATTCATAAGCCCACATGCCTCTTCAAATTTAACAGGGTAAAAGCACAATAATCTGTCACCCTTTTATAAAGGAAAAGGCTAACAAAATCAAAGTTGTTCAGCTTCAATAGTATAAAAGTGACATTTATGTTTGGAATTTGAAGATGATGTAAACTAATAAAATGTTTTAAAATGGATGAAGTTTATGATTAATATTTTTAAAATTTTTTTTGAATAAGTTTTGATATGTTTTTTTAAATTTGAAAGATGATTTTTTAGTTGCAGAAACATACTGAAAATTAGGGGTCTACTTGCCGCCAAAAAATTATATGTAAATAAATTTTTTTTCTCCTAATCTAAAAATATGTTATAGATGACATATAAAGCTAGTGCATGAAGAAATAAAAATTTGTTTGTGACCTATATTTTCTCTTTTATTACAATTCAAATTCCAACTCACCTAAAATCCACAGTTTTCATCTCCCACCATATTTTTCATAACAAATATATCTTAATAAAAAAAAAGAAATATATATTCTTGAAGAGGACTCTCTCTTCTAGTGAACCATATGTTTTTCAAATTTATTTAATATGTTTTACTAACTTTTTTCTTTCTCCGAATCAACATCTCCTTGACTGTTAAAATACCTACTTGCAATATTTTTTAATTATAATAGATTATGTCTAATTAAAACACTATAAAATCTATAAGAGATATTATTGATTGTGATCTATACAAAAGGGTTTTTTCGTATTTTTTTTTTTAAATATCATTAAAAAGACTTAGAGTTATTGCAACGTCACTTTTATGAAATAATTTTATTTCTACGGTAATTGGACTCAAAGTGGTAAAAAACATGCATTTAATATATATTTTCAATTGGAAATGTTAAAGCACTTATCTAACTTAACTATAATGAATCTAGCTAGACCATATGTTTGACCAAAATTTATTTTTAGTTAAAAATACTAAAATTCAGCTGTGCTGATAAGTTAGCCTAAAAGGTGACAGATTATTGTGCTTTTACCCAACATCGTGTTATGTATTTTAGTATTCTTCCTTTCACATCATCTTATATAATTTGATATTCGAATAAAATATGAGAAACTAGTTATCTAATTTTGGATTTTATTTTTATTTTAGTTTGTAACACTGTCTAATTAATAAATTTACTACTTTATCTCCTTTCCTATAATTGACCACATTTTTCTCAATTCTTTCTTTTTTCTCTACCATGTCCTAACTTAAAAAATTATGTGAGTATACATTCTCTATGTCCATATTAGTATTATTGATCCTACCTAAATAGTATTCCAGTTAGTTACTAGATCTCAGATTACCTCAAGTGTCATGTTTCATTGAAATATTGAGAATTCTTCCTAGTTACCTACTTCTCCCTTATTTGGAAGTAAATCTTATATCTTATTTCCTTCTCTATAAATGTGATTCACAGTGTAATCCTTAAAAGAGGATAAAAGAGTTATACTTCTTCTTATAAGCCCGTTCAAACTCCTATTTTGGATTTTACTAGCCTTGATAGAATTGATTATTAACCCTTAATCTCCTTCACTGTCAACCCTTTCTAATTTAAATTTCATACACAACAATAATCCTTCTATAGAGTATTACATTCAGCTACATTTTTTGTGGCTATTCCTAGATGTAAAGAATTATGTGTAATGAGCTTCCCTGACCAGACATGTATACAAAATCCTATTTCAGCCTCACCTAGATTTCCTTTAGAGGTACCATCAAATTTGATTTTATAGCAACCAACTTGTGGTGGTATCCATACACATTTTCTTCTTTGTTCTTCTTTGTATATTTCTTGTTGGCCCACGAAGGGAGTAATTTTAAGACCATACCATTTTTTTCTTATTTTCTCATCCTCGTTGGTAAATTTTATGTCTTTCTTCCCATTCATATTACTCCTATTAACTATTTCCACTCTACAAGCTTCTATTTTATTTGATAATTGATCTAGGCTAAACTTTTTATCTTTAAAAATTCTCTTATTCCTATCCTTCCATATTTCCCAAATAACAATCAAATGGGCAATAGTCTGGATCTTATCGTACATTCCTTTGCCCATCCTCAAAGGCCAACACCAAAAAATTTCTAATAAGTTTCCTCAAAAAGTAGTTTTTGAATCAAGTTTGTGTGCTAACCAAGTCCAACACTTGTAATTGATTTCAATAATTAACAGTATATGATCAACAATTTCACTTTATTTTTCACATAAGTACATCTAGATGGGACCTGATATCCTATCTTGATGAACCATTTTGAGATTTAAAATATCTTTTGTACTACTTCCCATGTAAACATACTAACTTTAGGTAAGAAATGCTTATTCCAACATAAATCAGTGAGCATGTTTGTACTCTACTCTTTTCTAGAGATAAGTGATTCATATCCTTAGTATTGTACTCCCCATTTTTGGATTTGGCCCAAATGACTCTATCTGAATCATTAGAAGGTTTTATTTTCCTTTCTCTTATAAATTCTTCAATATTATCTTTAAGTAATTCATTAAACCCAAATCATTAAAAGATTTCCATTGCTACCCAAAAATAGGTTTTTTGTCCCAAACTTCAATATAGTCTTTAACATAAATGCCCCTCTAGATTCTTATAAGATCTATGGATGAGTTTTCAGTAAAAAATGGTTCTAAGAGTGGAAAGGCCCCCCATGAGTCTTCCCTAAAAAGGGCCTGACAACCATTCCCTATGTCCCAAGTTAAATTATTTGTAATTACTTTCCTTCTTTCTAAAATAAAGTTACATATTCTTGAACCATTAGGAGGTGATTTGTGTCTAAACATACTCATTGGATCCCTTCCATCTAAATATTTATGCCTCAATATTTTAACCCATTTGGCTTCTGGGTTCTTATATATTTTCTATACTAATTTATCCTCCAGAGCTAAGTTCTGTTGTTTTATATTCTTTATACTTAACCCTCCTTCTTCCTTGGGTTTATTAATATTATCCCAAGAAATCAATGCTAGTCTATTTTTATCATTGGAACCTTGCGAGAAAAAGATTCTCAATTTATTATTTATTTATTTCTCTATACCTTTCGGTAAACTAAGACACTTCATTTGATAGATTGGAATAGCTGATAATACATATTTGATCATTACCATTTAACCAACATTAGCCAACCATTTCCCCTTCTATGATTCAACCTTCTTATCGATATTGTTAACAAATCTATCCCACAAATTAGTTGATCTAATGCCTTTATCTAGACAAGGTAGAGATTCAATATTGAATTCTAAACATCTGCTAATATCCTTTTCTAGTGAGTTTGGAGTATTGCGAAAGTAAATTTCAGATTTTTCCTTATTAATTTTTTGTCCCGAGGCTCTAGAATATAGATTCAAAACAATTTTAATTGACTTATCTTCTAATATACTCATGGTACCAAAAAGTAAGTTATCATCTACAAATTATTGGTAGGTACTCTAATGACCTAAAAGTGGTCACCTAAACTCTACACCCCTAATCTTAATCTCCTATCAAGAAACCTAAATATTAATAATTCTATGTCCTAATCCAAACATGTAATTCATCAATTTCAAGATAATCTGACCTGAATCATAGGTCCTAATTAATCATCATACTTCATTAATTAATTAATTCTTGAAAATACAATATATTGCAAAATAATCCTTAAGTTAATTATTTAATTGATATTCTAATATATTAGTTAAATAAAATTACTAAACTGGCAATAAAATTAAAAAATGAATTAAATTAATTAATAAAAACAAAATGTGCATTTAAAATCAATTAAATCTTTAAAAATGCAGCTGATGTCATCAACTATTTTTTCAAACAAAATGTGCATTTAAAATCAATTAAATCTTTAAAAATGCATATGATTTCATCAACTGAATTTTGAATTCGAAATAAATCTTCTTTATTCAGTTAATTTATTATCTTTTCTCATTTTGGAAACAAAGTTGTTAACTTTAAACTGATTTTGGAAGTTTCCAAAATAATTTATCAATCACTTTAGTTTATTGACTCTTTCGACCAATCATCATCTTTGCACATGGATTGTGCTTCCTCAGATCAAATCTTGCCCACTCTTTGGATTTTAATCTTGACCGTCGAGTCGACATAGATTTTATATAAAAGAGAGCCTCATTTCCTTCACAAAGGATCTGAACTTTTAGATAATATTATTATGTAGTTTTCATTTCTTAAGCTTTGAAGCATTTTAGCATTGCATAGCTCTTTGATTGAATAATTTTTAGTTTACTTTCAACCATGTAAACCATAATCTAGAGTACATTTCAATTTGGTGTTTTAAAAAGAACAAAAAACATTTCAAAATGTGTCTTAAAATTAATCTAATTACCTTAGGATCAATCTTGCATATTTATTTTAGAATAAATTATTTAGCTTTCTTTAAATTCTTCGTTTAGGATCTGGTGTAGTGTTTGTTTCTTGTGATGACCTGAGAGAAAGATTCAAACTCCTTCCTAGTAGTGTAATCACATAAAAATGGTCACCTAAACCCTAGACCCCCAATCACAACAATTAATCAAGAAACCCTAAACATGATAAATTCTAAGTCCTAAAACAAACTGAAAATTCTTCAATTTATCAAATTCAAACTGATCTGACCTAAACCCTAGGTCCTAATAAATAATCTTACTTGATTAATTAATTAATTCTTAAATGCAATACATTGGCAAATAAACCTTATGTTAAGTATTTAATTGATATTTCTGATATATTAATTAAATAAAATTAAAAATTTGTCAATTAAATAAAAAAGGGAATTGAATTAATTAATTAAAATAAATATGCATTCAAAATCATTTAAATTATTAAAAATGAATATGACATTATCAAATCCAGTTAACTAATTATCAAATTGGAAAGAATCCAGTTCCATTCAGTTAACAGATTATTAAATTGGAAACAAATCTGTTTTATTTAGTTAACTTAATCTTATTTATCTATCATTTTGGAAACAAAGTTGTTAACTAAAAATCAATTTGGAAGTTTCCAAAAAGATTGAATCTTTCAACCAATCAAATTTATTGCACATGGATTGTGCTTCCTCAAATTGAATCTAAGCCACTCATTTCCTCTAATCTCGACCATCGATTTGCGAGAGATTTTCTATAAAAGAGAAGCTACTTTCATTCACAAAGATCCTAATTTGTGCTATCGTTATTATACTATTTTTAGCATTCAAGAATTTAGCATTTCATAGCTTTTTTTATTAATTGTTGTTATTACTTTCAAGCATGCAAACTATAATCTTAGAGCACATTTGATTTGGGTTTTAAAAATCAATCATCATATTTCATTTGTTGCTTTAAAATTAATCTAATTAGCTTGAATGAACAACAAACTACATTTGGAATTAGATTAATAAATCAATTTAGTTTCATCATTTATCTTTCTTTAAATCCTTTGTTTAGGATTTAATGTAGTCATTGTTTCTTGTGATGACCTAAGAGCAATATTCAAATTCCTTCCTACTAGAAGGAAATAGATCAATTTAGGTTAGTCGTTTCTTTATTGTATTCAATTTAAGCTAACCATGTAATCATCTATAGACGTGTGTGTGTGTGTGTGTGTGTGTGTGTGTGTGTGTGTGTGTGCATCTTTCAGGTACTTACCTAAAACCATGCATACATTTTGGGTGCCCACCATAGAGCTTGAACCTCCTTTTGAGCCAAATCTAACCCACATCTCCACTTAAACCAAATCTAACTCCACCATCACATTTAGATTTTTGTTTCAGTTTTTAATGACTATAAAATTTGCTATACCTACCAAAATTTGAATGTATGGCAAAAAAAATTCCCGAGTAGGGCGTACCCACAAAAATTGAGGTAGATTTTGGATCATTTCTGCATGCAAATCAAGGCAGGTTGTAGGTTTTCACTTAAAAAAATTGTTTTAAGGTTTCACCCTAATCCACTATGGTTTTCCACCCCAATTTTCCACCCCAACAACAATCCCATTTCCAATACATAATCCCTAGCCTCCTTTCCTAAATCACAACCAGCCTTAACTTTCATTTTGAAATATACTTTGTGCATTCACATATTTAAAAAAGTAAAATAACACCCACGCCACCCATATGGGACTAAACACTTCTCCCATAGTCATCTTCTCAACCCTATCTCCCTTTACACTGCTCCTCATCTCCTCCAACTACCCTGCATGCTCCACTGCAGCTCATCCTTGTGCCACCTGCCTCCACCTCCCCACTTCCAACCTACCTCCACCTCCCTACCTCTCACCCTCTCTTTGCACCCCCACCCCTACTCTCCTCTTCCTGCACTTAGCCCCCTCTGATTCTCCTGCTGCTCTTCCTCCTACCCATCTCCCCTAGGGTGCTCTGGTGCTTAGCCACACCCTCCTCCTGAGCTCCACCACCTCCTCCTCCCCTCTATTTCACCTCCTCCTCTTAAGCACCTCCTCTGCTGCATCACACGTGCTCCCTCTTTGCCACCTAACCACCGCTTAGCCTCTACCCAGCCTTCTACCACCCTCCTCTCTACCACCATGTCTGCCACCATCCCATCACCTCACCTACATTTCCCTCCAAACAGGCCAACCATCACCTTCCACGCGGCCCACTTCCATGTAGACAACCCTGTTAGCTCTAAACAAGCATGGACCACTTATTTTTTTCCATGCTGGTAGTTATGCAGAGTTAAATTAGACGGTCGTATAACCATCATTTTTCATTGTTAATGGCTTTTTATGATAGCCAAGAGACCGTCAAATTTACCCTCAATGTCTTTTGACATCAGCAAGGGTTTGAAATTTCTTTCCATCACCATTGGCATTTTCAAATTTGCAGCCTATCTTCAAACCCTCATAACTTGCTCATTTTAAGTCCTTTTTTTGAGATTTTGTTTTTTCAAAATTTTGGGTATAATTTCCAGAAGATTACTTGATTGGGAATATTTTCTAGTTTTGGATTCCAAATTTATCAAAAACTAAATATTTTGATCAATGTACCTATCTAATCCTCTATTTTGCAGCTTCTAGAGCCATGTACAGACTCATACAGTAACATTTTGGAGTGCAATTTTTTTCAAAGTGCATGATTTTTCATATATTTTATAAATATGAAATTAGTTTTCTGATTTTCTATTTTTTCTAATGCTGAACAATCTTTGGCTTTGTTTTTCTTGATTCTTATCTTTGGTTACAGCCTAAAAGTGGTTTGCACGACATTGTAAATGCAGAAAAAATTCATAAACTACTAATGAGTCTGATGAAGAATGGTTGTTGAATACTTTGTGTGTCTTCCAAAACTATCTTGTCTACATTTTGTAGTTAAATAACACTTCACATCTAGTGCTTAAAACAAATCAATTTGCTTATGTGTTTGAAGTGTTCTCTAGATTTGTAATCCAAAATAATTGCATCAACGTATCCTCTCCCCTTGTCTTCGCAGATCTTGTGTGAAAGAAAAATTCATGTAAATCTTTTAGCATGGCTACCTCCTGAGAGATTTAACAGAGCCAGTGAGAGGTATTTCCCAACCGATAACAGTCTAAAGCCAAGCCCTTCCAAACTAGCATATAAAAAATTTCATTGTGATTAATCTAACAGTGAACATGTGTTTATTCCTCTATGTCGACAGAAGATCTCTCTCAGTACCCTCGTGGTGCGTAAAAACCTAAAAAATTTAACTTATTTAGGCTGGGAGGCCTCCTTAACGAGGCTAATTTGCCGCATGTATAGCCACCTAAACGGATGCCCTGACTAAATTTTTTTTTCTAGTGACCATGATTCCCTCTATCTACTGGCGCGAAAGGTCCGAGACCGACTAAGATGTCCCACACATTGAGTGATCTTAGTAGAGACAAAGGTCCCTTGGGAAGTGGTTACACTTGGGATTCAAAGCTTGGTGTGCTTGAGAAGTGAGTTCACTATAAGGAGGATCCCATGCCTCCAAGCATCTATGTTTTCCACTATGAGTAGGTGTGGCTGAACTTTGGTTCAAGTGGGAATTCAATAGATATTACTCTAGATTACCTAGGTTGTGTTATATTTGTTCTTTTTACAACAACCATTCTTCTTGATTTTTCTTGCGTGAGTTAAACATAAAAAAAGACACAAAAAAACCATCTAAATGAATCAACAAACTCAAGATCTACACTCTTAGGTGTTAAACTATCAAACTCTTCTCCAAGTTTCTACATCTAGAGTCAAAAATCTAAAAATTAGTCAAATTTTTGTGCAGGTTGGTATTTTGTCATGAAGGTTCTATCTGTATAATCACAAAATCTATGCTTTCACCAACATCACTCCTAGTTTTTTTTTGATTGCAATCTGTTGAAAGTTTGACTCACTTGTTGTTTCAAAATCTAACTTTTTTGTGCTAGTCCAAGTGACTTTTTACTTTAATCATATTTGTATGCACTATCCTTATCCTAAGTTACGAGAGCATGTTCGTTAACCTTGCTCAAGATCGGAGTCATTGCTATATCTCTCTCAGTTGGACATTATCTCTTTTGTATTTTGGTCTTGGACTTAGTCTGCACTTTAGATAGCACTTCAGCACCTAAGAGGAAATCAATTGCTTCATCATACCTTCTCTTCAATCTTCTAAGAAAGTGCATCAAGCCAATATTACAATCTTTAAAAGAAAAGGGGCTAAATGTTATGGTACTAACAATGTGAAAGAAGAGATTCTTATAGAAGCTTTATCAAAACAACTTCAAGCTTTGAAACCTAAACTCTAGGAATTAAATGGTGAAAATGATACACCATCCAAAAAATCTTCATTAAGATCAACTTGTCCTTTTCTATTTGATCATGATTCTCACATCTCTCCACTTCCTTCCAACATGAATAAATCTTGGTATGGAAATCCTATCTTTGATATTGAGAGAGTGGCTCTAAAGTCCTAAAATCTATTGCAAACACCATGAAGTCTCCCTCCAAAGGGGTTAATAACCTCATGAAAAAAAAACCCAAGGTTAAACGCAAGAGGGACTTCACTACTTTGGGAAAATCTTATGAATCACCATTGGAAGAACTTATTGAGCATGACCTCATCACTTTACCTCAAGTCACATCACATGCATTGAAATTATTGAGTACCTATTGTGCATATCATCAACATAATGAGCACAAAACTTCATCTTTCATGGAGTTGAAACATAAAATCCAAGGTCTCATAGATCATGACCTAATCAAAGTTGAAAATCCTAATGATTTATCTAATCTCAAGCATGATTAATATTATGAATCTATGTCTAGCAATGGTTCACATATCACATCTACTTCTTCCACCATTCCTCCATCTCCTAAAGCTTCACAACTAGCCACACCATCTCTATCAAATAATGATCCAAATGACCACTATGTCTACTCTCAAGGACTACCTCTAAAAGAGATCCAAGCTAATCAACATATGGCTGCAAGTTCTTATCAGGATTAAAAAATGAGAGACCTAAAGCATCCATGTGCTTCAATGATTATCATGCCTACTCCAAATCATACTCCATTATCCTTTCAAGAATGCCTCAAGCAGATAAAAAATCCTACATCATCCTTAGAAGTGGCTCCATGTATAAAAGGCAATCCAAAGTGTGAAGAAACAAATATTAGTAATGATCAAGATCAAGACACCATCCATCCTTATCCAATTTTTGACCAAAGTCACATATCTCAAAAGTATCATGATGATTTTATCATCCCCTTCCATTTCTTCCAAGAAGATATCACTCCATCTCCCAAGAAAGATAGAGATATCTCTCCACCATTTCTAATGAGCCTATTGAAAATCAAGAGCTAGGTACCCTTTCTAAACCATCTAATGATCCTTGTTAGGATCAGAGCATCCCATCATCCCCTTGTCATATTCTTCCATATCCAAAAACCATCATTCCTCTAAATCACTTGCATAAAAATAAATCCCCTGAAGCTTCAGTTGCTCCTATCAAAGCTACTCATGCACCTATTGGTATAAATATGATTTCTAAAGAGAAGAGCCTTGGCCATGTAACTCACTCTAAAGATGTTGATATCCCTTCCACACCTTATCTCCCTCCATTCAAACATAAGCACCAGCCTTCTCCATCCTCTAAATCCATCATTGGTCCCTATATCCCAAATCTGAAACCATCAAACCTTCCGTCCACCATGACTATCACTACAAGCTTTTCATATGCTTACCCTATCTCCCAACAAGATCAATAAAGAAATACATCTTTGAACTCTCCCTATCAACCCATATATATGAAATAGTCATATCATCCCTATTCATCACCTATTCCTAAGTCTTTTCAAAGCAATTTGGATGTGCAACAAAGAAATTAGAAATCCAAGAATCCACTTACATATGAAGATCACCCTGTCCAATCTAATCGACATGTCACTAAAAATAAAAAGGAAATATTCTAGAGACCACAAAGGTCCACTAAGAAAAGAATAAAATCAAAGAAAATATGGGTTCCTAAATCCATCATGGAAGAATTGCATTCTAAATCATCCGCTAAGCAAAGAATAAAATCAAAGATAATATAGGTACCTAAATCCATCGTGGAAGAATTGTGTTCTAAATCATCCAAAATCTAAGGAAAATCAAATGCTATATGGATTCCCAAGTCCCTTCTAAAGGAGTTGGATACAAAAATAAAATCAAAAGTTATTTGGATTCCCAAGTCTCTCTTAAAAGGCTTGAACAAAAGGGAAAAGTCAAAGTTGGCATCCAAGCTTCAAAACTCTTCTACTTAATCTCCATCTAAACATCTCCCATCTTCTAACTCTATTTTGGGTCTTTATGTCCCAAAATCCATTACCTTGAATACTTCACCCTCTTCTCCATCCATCTTAGGTCCTTGTGTACCAACATCCATATCCACTCATACATCAAAGCCTCAATCTATTTCATCAACTTTTCCTCCATCCATCCACTATATTTCAAGGTGTGTGTCAATGTTGATCTTATAACCATTTCCATCTACCTCTACAAAAATATTTCAATACATTATCCAATATTGCACACCTACCTCCTACCCATCCATCCCATATCCTTCCATCCCTCTTATTGAATCCATCACATAAATCCTTGGCTACAATATCCCTTATCCTCCATATCATTCTTCCCTACCATCGCCCTATCAACATCTTTGAGCATATTTTGAGTGGCCTTGGCCCATCATAGCATATCTTTCCAAGGAGAATTATTTAAAGAGAAAGAGACTTAAAGGTCTTCCATAAAATTAAAAGTACAAAGTAATTAAAAAGGAAAAAGTGCCTTGGTGAAAACTGGGTAAAAAGGCACCTTGGTAAAAAATTAAAGAGAAATGAATCCTTTCTATGGTGAAAACCACTTCTTATGGCACCTTGGATAAGTACCATGATGAAAACTTGGCAAACAGAAATCATGTGCAATTCCTCCTACTTTCACCCTTCACTTGGGGGAAAGTTCCTTCCATGTCATCCTATCCACCACATCTTACATCTAGATAGCATGTAAGAATCCATGTCCCTTCCAGTGATCTTGACAAGGTTGAGCTTATCCATGAGAATCATGTATCCTGACATTCATTATCCCTTCCATCAGCCTATTCACTTTCTCTGATTCATGATACCTTATCATGATCTTTCTTATCGCAAGTCAATACTCACTATTCATAAACATCCTTCTTATTAATCGCAAAATATTCACTTACACATCCATCACCCCTTATCCTAATTGCACTATCATATCTATATCCTATCCAAAATTGACCCCTTGGTCTTGATGAAAATGAAGAACTAAAAATACAAAATTGTTTCTCAAAAGTCTCTTGACATGTCCACTCTTTTGGACTACATGATTTTCATGACATCAAGTCATTATCTTATATGCTATCCAACAACGCTCCAGGAACCTACATTTCTATATTCTTTTTTCCCTAGCATGGGTAATCTTGAGGAGACTGTCTTTGAGGGTCACATTAACCCTCTTCATCCATAATTTTCTATTTTCCTAATCCATCAACTTTCTAATCCATCTGTAACATTCTACACCTTTCTAGATATTGGGGGCGAACCAATGTGATCTTTCCTGAGAATGAATAATCTCTAAAAGATAGAGAAGACTAAATATTGGAAAAATTCCTGAAAAGAAATGATCATCTTGGTGAAAACCTAGGAATAAGGACCTTAATGCATCAATCAAAAAAATTAAAAAAAAAAAAGAGAAAAATCAAACAATGAGAAAATGAGAAAACACAAAAAAAAATTGTAAAAGAAAAAAAGGATGGCGACATAGACATGCTTACCAGGTTTTCAATGATCACATCATCAAGCAAGACCCCACTACTTGGGGCATCTCATATTCATCGAATCACATCAAGTTGAGATTATCATTAATCAAAAGAAACCTAATCAATTATCTTATGTACTGATGGATACACTCAAAACTAGATAGATCGTTCTTAGATGAGTCATTAATTTCTAAAACTAGGCACATTGATCAAATTGGTTTCATCACTTCAAATCAAGTCAATTTATTCTAAATAGAATATTTTCCAAGTAGGTGAAAACTAGGTAAATAGGTGCCTCTTGTCCTCAGTGGTCCATCTATCAATACTAAGTCTTGGAAATCCTTTGCTTTAGTTTCTACATATCTTTCACTCACTTTCATGACACTTTGATTCTTCTAGGAACCCTACTGGCTTGAAACTGATCCAGGGTCATATTTTGGAGGCAATCAAATTGGCTTTGTCCTCATAGTATGAGTCAAGTCAGTCATTGAAATCAGAGTTTTTTACCATGGGGCATGGGTCCCCAAATTTGATTGCATCTTTGGATTACATAAGAGTTAGTAATCTTGTCATTTGTGAAGGACATCTCACCACTGATGCAACAGGTGTTTCTCATGTTCACCCTAATCAAAATTATTTCTTAAAACTCTCTTTGGATGCATCTGTGTTTCTTAACACAAATTGGATACCACAAACATAAAAAAAATTGATAGCACTCAAACACAATGCACTCACAAGCATGACGTTGTTTCTCCACACCTCATGTACATATACACATATGAAAATGTTGAAACTAGCTGAAGTATGCTGACCTTCTATTTGTATGCTATCTATGTTCATTGATTTATAGTCAATATTTTCTTTGTCTACTACGTGTTGGTGTGGTACCGAGTATCCAACAACATCAACTAAACATGGTGTATGTGATAAGAGCTCCAACATTAAGGAAGAAAAGCCTCACATCCCTCAATCTTGTTTACTTGCACGCCAAGTTGAGGTAAAAAATATCTCCTTGATTATTACTGCTTTGTTTTTTTATGCAAGATCACACCCATTGTTATCTTGGCTTTGAATGTCATGATACTGGTGTAATCTTGCAACATCAACTCGAAACAACATTCAGGTCATCTTGTCTTTTGTGCCCCAATGCTTACGTTAGTTTCTCATATCTTATCCAATGTAAGTCTTTTTCATATGCTTATAGTTGCACTGGCACCTATAAGGATTGTATCGACTCTGATATTCCAAATAAACTTGTTGATGAAACTTTCCAATGCTAAAGGTTCAGTGACTAAACCTTAGGTTGCATTCATGTTAGTCTTGCATATGCATTTGCATTTGCATGGTGGTGAAAACTCCATAATATCGATATGTCTCTCCAATGTGAAGGATCTGAGGTTCTTATCGATCAATCTTATTTTTGTCAAGGGGTTTGTTGTGTGTTGATTGACATGATAATGACACCCCTATCTAATTTGACTATCTTGATTCTATTTTTCAGGATCGAAATCAAAATATGAAATTGACCGCTTGCACAACCAATAGACATCTCTCATGTTTTTCTTCTAATCAATCCTTGTATCATACTTTTGGTAAATATCGGTCATACATGACCTCCCATCAAGTATAGATTCTATCGTAACCACTTGGGACCTATTTATAATCAGATCAACTTCTTCTCAAATCATGTTAATAATCAAATTGCTTCGCATCACTGGGACACCTAGCCATATTTCAATTTCACTCCCGAGGGGGTAGGATTAGGAAATCAACATTCCAATGATCACATCCTCCATCAAAACCCCATCACTTGGGGCATCTCAGCTTCATCACATCAAATCAAGTTGAGATTATCTTAAAATCAAAGGAAACCTAATCAATGGTCTTATATAGTAGTGAATACACTTGAAACCAGACAAGATCAGTCTTATACGAGCTATATATTATTGAAACTAGATACATTGAACAAATTGGCTTCATCACTTCAAATCAAGTCAATTTGCTTGCTAATCAAATCTCTTAATGATAATCTATTTCATCACTTCAAATTAAACTTGTTATTCATTCAAACCAATCAAAAGGTTTATGAGTTCTTGATAGATGTTCAGTTCATCACATAAAATCAAACTAAGCATTTTGTTTATATCTTTTGATCAATCTTCATCCAATCAAGCTCAAAATTAGTCTTCTTCAAAGGAATGGTTTCATCACTTCAAATCAAGAAGAGCATTATATTTTTTATCTTTTTATCGATCTTCATCCAACCAATCTTGAAATTGGTCTTCTTCAAATGAATTTTTGCATCACTTCAAATCAAACTGTTCTGGGTCTTCTCGCTAATAGGCCTTTGAATCAATACACTGATTGCATATCAATTCAAAGAGAGTAAAATGTAATCACATAAAAATGGTTTCTTGGCTAAATATTGTCTTAGAAACACATATCATTGGACTGCTACTTTAGGATTGGACACCCTAAATGGCTACTAAGTAGATTATTTAATCTCATTTAATTATTGATCAAGGACGTAAATTTGGAATGGTATTTGCAAAGTATATGCTTCAAGCCTTCTTGATTCTCATGCCTAAACCTATGGAATTGAAATACATTAAGCTTCAGGAATGTATATTATCTCAATTAAATGTATTTACTCTAAGAAAACAACAATCATGAATAGGGGTTACTCTACTTGCCTATGTTGTAGGAACAGTCCACCAGTTTTGTTACCAGTGGCTGCAGGAACAACAAAGTTCTATTCACTTCTTAATGAACAAGGAAATGAATTGTAATCTAATAAAATGATTCACTCACCAAGTGGACCCCCTTAGATGAGTGAATAAAAATGCAATAAGGATAAGAGACTGAAACTCAAATTATGCACTCTATCCATTCATGTAGAAAATATACTTGGAAAGTAAAACAGTGTTACAATGTCAACTTCTATTGCATAAATTATATCAACTAACTCGCGACTTTCAGAGTTACAAAATTCAGATTATTTAAAGATAAACTAAGCTACTCCCTAAATCTAGGACCACTCCATTAATGAGGATCACTAATGGATACAAAGTGTTCATAACAGAAAATATCAAACAACAAGAGTAAGTCTTCAAGTTCTCCCAGAATATAGCATGCGGTGGTTCTAGATCTGCGCGTTGTGTTTACTCAGGAACTTAATTGACTTGTTCCTCTGTCAAATTATTGAGGCATGCCCTTCTTCAATCACTTACTTAATTCCTTCGATAAGATGGCACTTTTGCAGTAATGGCTGTCATTGAATCCTTCAGCACCATGCTTCTATTCTTTAATTTTCCATGACTTGATTCCTACAAAATGGTTAGCATGCACAACTTCTGACACATAAATGTATTTTATCATTTAATACTAAGAAAGATGTGTTAGTTTCTATTTGATACTCTTGCACGACATTCAGCTACAGGAAGGAGACTACCCATGAACATAGCATAGGAGATAGGATTATTTACTAGCATGCAGCTACTTATATACTGCAACTTCTATCCATCAGTACCAAGAAAAATACATCATGTCCCTACCATCCATTTACCTACTTATGTCTTTACATATATAAAATATACATATAAAATCATAAGTTTAAAGTCTCTGTTTCATAAGAAAACTGCTGGAAAAGAAAGTATGACATGGAAAAGATGAACTTTTAAGGGACTCATCATTCCCCCCAACTGTGCTATTGCTGGTCCCCAACAATCATGAAATTATGGATCCTAGCCCTAAGCCTCAGGTCACTAGCAATATTTTCACCTGGTTCATCAACAACATAGTTGAAATATCCATGGTTGTCGTATAGCCTATCCCACCTCTGTCTTTGCTGAATCATATCACAATCTTCTGCACTCTCATTTACTGCTAGTAAAGGTTGTAGGAGGATAGAAGGTTGAAACCTTAACAATAATGTAGCTGTGTTCAGCCCAGCATTATAAAACATGGGGCTAAACGAGTAGCAAGAGTTAAATTTTGTGGAGAATGAGGTTCTCTAATTTTTAAGTCATGGTGCATCTGTATCCACCTCTGTCTGCAAACTGCAATCACAGCCTCAATATCTTGTGATGAATGTTGTTCCCAATCTGTGTATACCTTCTCTCTGACTAGAAGGACCTTGCGAGACCCACTAGGATTCATTGTGATTGAGATACAATCAAGGAAAGTCTGCCTAGAACTCTAAACTTTAGGTCTCATCATGAGGGGTGTGTTTATCTCACTATTTCTATATGGTAGGGCTTGGTGCTCCCTGCTAATCTCATTCTGAATCTAGGACATTACCGCCCTTAGTTGAACATATCCCATGTACAAAAGTGAATTCCAATCCCTATTTTCTAGCATAGATAAATTGTGTAAATAGAATTCACATAACAAGTTTTTGATGGGCATGGGTGCTGACTTGAAGGCATCATAAAATTAGTGAAGTGTAGCAATTGAAGTATTTAATCCCTCTACAATCCTTGTCAATTGAAAGTTTAAAAATTGTTCCTTAAGGAATAAAGCATAAACTGGAGATGGTGACCTACATGCCACTGCTGCAGGAATCAATTCAGTGATCTGCTCAATTCTCCCTTTGAATACTACAATTTGATTTGTTTTCTGTTCAAGTTGACAAGCCTATTCCTCAATTATTCTTTTTCAGTTTTTCTATTTCCAGTTCCCATGTGAAGTTTTGGTACAAACTCAATCCTAGTGCTAAAGGTGTGGATAAATCTGGTGGTGGCATGGGTTCTTGCTAAAGAATATTAATCCACCTAGATGTAGGTTGAGGGATTTTTACTACTTCCTCTTCAGTGGAAGTAGCCCATTTTCCATTGTCATGAGTTTTCACTGAATCCTCTGCTTGGCAAGATTTATCAATGTAAGATTTTCCTCTCCATATGACAAGGGTCTTTATTGAATCATCCACTTGGGATGACTCAGTTTCTTTGACCAGCATGTCCAATCCATCTCTACTCATTTGTTCAAACACCTCCTCAACAATGTCCTCATCTACTGTAGGGAATTCATCAGGGGGTAGGTTTTCTAAACTATCATCAAAATCATGCCCAAAAAAGTTATTGAAAAACCCCCCTATTTCCTCAGAATCCTTATCACTGTCTATGAGGATGCAATCAATTTGTGGATTATCTTTAGCTTCATTATTAATAATGTGGGATAGGGTGTCACTATCTATTCTTTTTGGAGCCATTGCCTCCGAAGAGGACTTCTCTGCATATTTAAAGGGATTCAACATTTATAATTGAATTGGGGGTTTTGTCTGACTTACTGGTACCCATGAAAAGTCTAACACTTTTCCTAATAGTGGTTTGAAAAGAGCTCAGAGGATCCTTGCATTTCTTCCTGCTAGAGGATGCAACCTCTGTAATGGCTATAGGAGATTCTTTTGGCGTCACCTCCTTGGGAGAAGGCAAGGTTTACTCATCTATATTTCCAACATTTTCATTACTAGGTGGTTGTTGTTCTAGATTACTACCCTCTATCTCTATGGTTTTATGTTTATCCTTCATGACAACAGACCTAATTTCTTCAGAAGGTGAAGTATTAGGGGTGACATCAGCTTCCCTAGTTTTTTCTTTCTTTTTATCAGACACAAGAGTAATACCATTGCAGGCACTTTTCCTAGATAGGGTAGGTCTAGAAGAAGTCACTTCAGGAATGGTCCCTATTTTTTGTATTACTTTACCAACCCCCATTTCTGTATTAACCCTTCTACGTAGACCCTGGCCTCTAGGGCCAACCACTCTAGATTCTATTTCTTTGATGGCCAAGAATTATTCGCAAGTCCGAATTGATTGTTTAATAAACTCACTTTCTACAACTAGCTTAATTAAACAATGATGGGAAATAGATTGAGCTTTTCCTGAATATACAAGAAACGCCTACTTTTTCACAATATTAAAAAGAAAACTAGGTAAGTATACTGGCCTATTTTCATGGCAGAGGGTGCTCAAAATCTTGAAATACAATCCATGCAGGTACTTGTAATGACCCTCACAAGTGAAGTAGGATATTATGAATGTAGTCAGCTACATAAAATCCATGGGTAATGATGTTGTTGAAGTGCCCTGCTTCTTATCAATATCCAACCATGGGTCACCATGTAGGGTAAATTTTGCCCTGGCTGAGCGCAAGTCAATATCCTTACTCCATTTTTCTCCTTCCTATGGAAAATTTAAAACTTCTACCATGATATCCTCTAAGAATTTTATCCTTAGACCCTTCACTACTGCAAACCCATTGTTCAAATTATTTAGAAATTGAAAAGCAATTTCTTCATCAAAGCCATTAAGGCTTAAGAAGTAATCCAATCATCCCCTTCTCTGAAACAATTCACAAGCGGCCAGGTCCCCAAGTAGAACTTCATGATCTATAGGCTCGTACCTCTAAAGGTCTCCACCCATTATGGATGATAAAAATAGCTCTGTAGAAACTGCTCAGATGCTACAGAAAAATAGAAAATGCAGTACTTCTTATGGACGCAAGATGTTTTTTATGGGAAAAATTGAATTATAGAATAGCTTTTAATTCTAGGCAAATAAGCATTATTTTGGTATTCATAAATAAATTTGCATGTGTTAAGGTCTGCTGCCTGAAGACGTCTCAAAAATGGCATTATTAAGTGAACCTTAACTTTAAATTGCTTTCAAATCATGATTACTTAATCACTGAAGGACAGATAAGCTCCCACATGATGGTGATCATCGTGAAAAGACAAGAAAGAAATAAAGTTTGCCTTTTTGCATGCTAAAATTGATTTGGAAATATTTGAAACAAGCATTAAATAACCCCTCCCCCCAACTAAGTTTAAGGAATGGGTCCCACCAAGCCTTTGCATGCAAGAATAAGAAAAGAAAAGAACATACTTTTCAAAATAGAAAATGAATAAAATAATATATGTGCAAAAGTATGTGTTACTAACCTCAGATTTGCTGTAGGAAAAGTGTGCTACTATGCTACACACACTGATAGGTTGATGCGATGGAATAGACACATGGAAGAGAGAGGAGGTGAGGTGTATTTATATTGTGGAGAAATAAATTCACAGGAGTGAAATATTTATTATGAAACCTATGATGAAATCACAGTTTGGCAAAAATCTGGGTGGAAGACCTAGATGCTTTGGGTACAGGAGTGGAACTATCTAGGCCATGCTGGAACTACTATAGGAAGTCTTGAAGACTCATAGGCTTGTGATATATCTTAAGAGGATGCCCATTTACAAGGAGTTTTAATCTGACAAGATCAATTGTAGATAGCTAAACTGCACCATTATAAAAAACTGATACTATTTCATAGGGCCCTAACCAACATGTCTAAAATTTTTTGAGAGTATGTTGATAGTGGGATTCATAGAAAAAATCCATATCATCAATGGAAAACTTCTTTTCCTTGATGAATCTCTCATGCCACTTCTTGCATTGCTTATGTATCAGTTCTGTGTTGTGAAGTGTAGACTTCCTATATTCATTCAATCCATTGAGGTCTAGGAGCATGTCCTCTTTTGCCTTGCTCAAGTAAATATCTAACTCCAATGCCATTCTAAGAGTCTTATGGTGAAAATCAATTGGCATGGATGTAGATTTTCCATAAACCAGCTCAAAAGGAGTAAATCTAGTAGTGGTTTTCCAAGTTGTTCGATAAGCCCAAATGGCTTTAGGAAGGTGAGTAGACCAATCCATTTTGTGTACATCAATTCTTTTGGTCAGAATGGCCTCTATTTCCCAATTTTTGATCTCAGTCTACCCATTGGTCTGAGGATGGTATGGTGAAGATTTATCATGCCTCACCATGTACTCATTCATCAATTTAACAATAAGATTAGAGGTGAACTGTGCCCCTTGATCTGTTACTATTTCTCGAGGCACAACAAACCTAGTAAAAATAAACTCATAGAGAAACTCTGCTACCTTATGATCCCTTGCATGCCTCATTACTTTTATTTCAACCCATTTTGTGGCACAATTAGTGCGTACTAGGATATAAGACCTACCATGGGAAGATGGCTCAATGGGGCCAATAAATTCGATGCCCCACTTGTCAAATGGTGTTACCACCACCTAAGGCTACAGGGGAATTTCATTAGATTTGGTGGGGCATCCCATCCTCTGGCATCGGTCACAGTGCCTGGTATGCTTAGCTACATATTTATGTAAGGTAGGCCAGTAATAACTAGTTTTCAACACCTTGTATGCTATCATTTTTCTTGAAAAATGGCCACCACACAACTCATCATGACAAGCCCGAAGGATGTCATAGGTCTCATCTTTGTGAACACATCTCCAGGTGATTTAATTAGGATCTATGTAGAACATAAATTCAAAGATCCATGAAAAGTTGAAGCTCTTCTCAACCAATAGCTAGTGTTCATGCGGTGAAAAATGAGGTGGTTTTCTTCCTGTAGTAACGTAGTTGGTGATGTCAGTATACCACAAATTGTAAGTTGCAACAGAGAATAGGTGCTTTTCTGGGAAGTTGTTATCAATTGCTACAGGATCATCAAGAACTTTTAATCTAGAGAGGAAATCAACCACCACATTAGCTTTTATTGGTTTATCAATGATAGTTATATCAAACTTCTACATGAGGAGTAACTAGTAGGCTAACCTACCATAAATGGTAGGTTTGTTCATCAAGTATTTGATTGCAGAGTGATCAGTATACATAAATACTAATTCATAATTGGTTATGTAATGTCTAAATTTATTTAGTGCATAGATTACAACAAGCAATTCCTTTTCAGTAATAGTATAATTTAGTTGAACACCTTGCAATTTTTTTCTTATGTAATAAATGGCATGCTCAAATATACCTTCTTTCTATCCCAGCATTTCCCCAATGGCATAGTCGGAT
This sequence comes from Thuja plicata, assembly GCA_018584345.1. NCBI lineage: Eukaryota > Viridiplantae > Streptophyta > Pinopsida > Cupressales > Cupressaceae > Thuja > Thuja plicata. The sequence continues at coordinate 246,038 of MU226110.1, forward strand.
GCATCAGTGTGGATATGAAAGGGAAGCTTCCAGTCACATCCTCTAAGAATAGGGGTCTTTGTCAACTCATCTTTCAACTATTGAAATGATAGCTCAAAGTTAGCTATCCACTCAAATTCTACTTCTATCTTAAACATATTGTAAATTGGGGTGGCAAGTTGGCTAAAGTTAATAAATCTCTTGTAGTAACCGGCATGACCAAGAAAACTCTAGACATCCTTCTTCTTTTCTGGAGTTGGGAGTGTAATGATGACTATAATCTTTGCAAGATCAACCTGGATACCAAATTATGAGAGGTAATGCCCTAGGACAACTCCCTCCTCCATCATAATATAACACTTCTCACTATTAAGTGAGAGGTATTCCTGACATCTTTTAAGAACTTTTCCTAAATTAGCATGAGCCTCTTCGAATGTAGTTCCATATGCAGTGAAATCATTGATGTATATTTCAACACAGTCAGTAGCAATGTCAAAGAAAATAATTATTACTGCCCTCTAAAAACTAGCAGGTTCATTACATAATCCAAATTGCAATACAGAATAAGAAAATCTTCCCCATGGACAGCTAAATGTTGTTTTATCTTGGTCTTCTAGAGATATATGGATCTAGTTGTAGCCACTGAAACCATCTAGGAATGAAAAATACTTCTTACTATCAAGGTTGTCAAGTACTTGGTCAATGAAGGGCGATGGAAAGTGATCTTTCTTGGTGGATTTATTTAGCTCCCTATAGTCCACACAAACTCGCCATTTTCCACCTTTCTTTGGGACAATTACAAGAGGGGAGACCCACTAGCTATTAGAAATAGGATATATAAAGCCAACTTGGAGGATTTTTTGCAATTCATCCTTTACTATATCTCTTAGTGTAGGGTTTATTCTTCTTTGAGCTTGCCTAATAGGTCTGGACTCAAGACTGATATAGATCTTTTGGGTACACAATTTCTGGTCAAGTCCCTTCATGTTAGTATAGTCCCATGCAAAAGCTTGTTGAATCTCTTTTAAAATATGGAGAAGGATAGAACTCTGAGATTCAGTGAGATTCTTATTGACATTCAATTCCTTACCTAAGGTAATCTGTACTCTTTTGACTTTATCCAGCATAAGAACTTCTGCAAACGAAGGTGACTTTATTTCATGGGGTAACAAAGTATGGAGATAATCAGGTGCTGCAAGAAACTTAGACGATGACTGCTTGGGCAATATGGTTTGTAGGGAATAGTCAGGAACATGTCAAGAGGGTTCTTCAAAGCCATATTGGTTTGTAAGGATTGCTATTATTATTTCATCTTCCTCTTGCAAGGCCATGAACGGATCTCTACCAATAACCATAAGCTATTGTACTAAATTAGATTTGATGGGGGCATCTCCTAGATCTGACCAAACAACTTGGTCAATTTTAGCTATGGTCATTTTTCATGAGTGACATGCAATGCAAGCATCTGTTGTGGCTAACCAAGGCCTTCCTAGGATTAACAAATACCCTCCTAGTGTGGCTTTGGGGGACAGGATGATGAAATATTAGGTGTAATCCAAGGAATCTAGTGTGACAACAATATCCTCTACCATACCATCTGGTTTGATAGTGGAATTATCAGCTAACTGGAGAATGGTGGGTATTTCCCTCAACCCAATGATACTAAGTCTTAACAACACATCCATAGTCATTACATTAATAGAGGCCCCTAAATCAACCAAGAAATTCTGTATTTGTATGCCATTAATGTTAATGGTAACCACTGGACTCTCAGGATCAAAGTATTTAGGCATCAAGGCTTTAAAAAGCATAAGATCAGTAAGCTACCCAAGAACATGGACAGTATCAGGATCTTTCTTTTTCCTACCGGGGTGCATGAAATAGGCTTCCTTGATTTCTTTATTATAGATGGGAATTTCTTTGAGGGCATCTAATAAAGGTATTTGGAAAGTCATTTGCTTCAATTGCTTAATCAGATAAGTTGCAATAGGATTCTCTTTAGGGGTTACTGATGGTTGAGCCAATCTTTGCGGATAAGGTGGAATTCTCTTAGCTAGAGAAGGGGTTATGACAAGTGGAACAACAATATTTTGATTGTCAGGAACTTGCTCAGTATCAGAAACATTAGTTTTTATGGGTGCTCTTGGTGCATGAAATGTGGTTCCTGACCTTACATGGATGTCATTCACTTGCAGTGAATAAGCATGTTGCTTTTTATTAGGATTTGGATTTGTTTGCGTAGGAAGTTGTCACTTTTGAGGACTATTATTAGACCTACCACTGTGAACTCATAATGTCCATACCGTGTACGGAAAGCTGTCTTGGGAATGTCACAATCCACAATCCTCAACTGGTGGTAACCTAAGTTCAAGTCTATCTTTGAGAACACTCGGGCTCCCTGAAGCTGATCAAATAAGTCATCAATTCTGGGAAGGGGATACCGATTCTTGATGGTCAACTTGTTTAGCTGACGATAATCCATGCACAATCTCAAAGATCCGTCTTTCTTCTTAAAGAAGGTGACAGGTGCACCCCATGGAGATACACTAGGATGAATGAACCCTTTCTCTAAGAGTTCCTCTAGCTGAATCTTGAGCTCATTGAGCTTATGTGTGGACATCCTATAAGGAGCTCTAGAAACAGGATGCGCTCCGGGAACTAACTCAATATGGAGGTCCACTGCTCTAGGAGGCGGCATACCTGGTAATTGTGATGGGAACACATCAGCAAACTCCTGAAGGATAGGATGGTAATTAAGGGAAGTTTCCTTTTCTATCTCCTCCTCTCTATCACTGATGGTAATAGCATATAACTGACATCCCTTCTAAGTGCACCGCTTAAGCTGCATAGCAGAAATCATGCAGAGGGATATAGGTCTCTATACTCCTGTAATAATTATGGTCACCCCATCATCACTCAAGCACTCTATTGTCTTTTGTCTACAGTCCATCTTAGCTTGATGAGAATAAAGCCACTCCATACCAAGAACAACATCATATGATCCAAGAGGCATGACACGAAGATCCACAGAAGTGGTAAAGTCTCTAATCTACAACTGACAACCCCTCACCATGGAATCAACAGATACCCTAGCACCTGAGGCTAACTCAACCTCCCAACTAACATCCTACCTAGCTGCCACCAGCCCGCAATGCTCCACTATGAAAGGTGAAATAAAAGAGTCGATGGCTCCAGAATCAAAAAGGATAGAAACATTACTACCTCCAATCGAGCCACCAGTCTCGATGACGGTGGCCTGATGCTTAGCCTGGCAGTTATCAACCGCCGCAAAGACTCTATGTGCTCTGCTCATGTCACCAACAGTGGGCTTGGAAGCTGTCGCTCTTTGTCCACCAGCTGATCGACCTAAAGGACAATCTCTAGCTAAATGTCCCATGGCGCCACATGTATAGCATGGTCCTCTAGTCTGCAACTATATACCCTAAGGTCTAGGCTACTACTGTCGTCCAGTAGCACTGAAACCACTGAATCCTCCTCTAGAAGACTGGAACTGACCCCTCTGATCTCGTCGAGATCCCTGTGAATGCCACTATTTCGGCTTAGAGCCCTACTGTTCCTGGGAAGATTTTAGTTTCTGATTTTGCTGAGACTGTTGTGGCTATTGAGGTGCCCTGGATGATCCTGAAGAGTTCTTATGCCTTCCCTTCCAATGGGACTTCTGGTAAACAGAAGACTGAGATGTGGCATTCTGGTTATGTGACTGGTCTCGAGCATCATGAGATCTGTTATGGAACTCCTCAGCTACCATGGCTCTCTCTACTATCTCACGAAGACTACCAGTAGGTATTAACCGCACCTTGTCAGCTATAGCATAATTCAACCCCTTGACGAAGCGGTTGACTTGGAGTTTATCATCCTGCATGTAGTCTACATAGGGAAGGAGTTCAAGAACCTTGTTCTCATACTGGGCTACAGTCATGCTCCTCTACTGAAGATCATGAAACTCGTCAATACGACGCTGTCTGTAATGCTCTGACATGTAGCGGGCTCAGAATCTCTCCAAGAAAACATCCCAAGTGAGAGTTTCCATAGAAAGATGACACTTAACCTCCTCTTTCTTCCACCAAGTGGAAGCATTATCCCTCAGCATATGTACTGCAAGGCGTGCCTTAAGGTTGCTCTCATAGTGCTGTAACCCGAAGCAACGCTCGAGGCTCAAAAGCCAAGCCTCCACCTCTGATCCTACTGTGAATCCTGAAAATGGTGGCGGTTGTAATCTGATAAGCTCTCTGATCATATCTCCTACATTACGAGATGCTCTTAGCACTACCACCGGTGGTGGCTCTGGCCTGTGCACTGACTCATGCTCATGAACTTCCTGAGCTGCTACTCGACTAGGAGGGGGACTCCTACTCCGCTCCCAGTTCTCAGCCTGCTGGCCACCCGGAGGTAATCTATCCATGATAATGCCAGCTAAATTCTACAAGGCATTAAGAATATCCTAGTTAGGGTTAGGTGGTGGCGAAGGTGGAGGCCTCTGCTTGTCACCTAGCCCCTCAGCTGCCTGCACATCACCCCCTACTCCCACACGTCTGCCCCTGGGTATCCGCCCACGTCGGCGAGTTCTCCGTGTGACTGGAGGCATCCTACACTAAAGCCGAAAACAAGGATAAGTTTTTAGCAATGAAAATGGGTCCAAAAAGGTTCCTAGAGTAGAACCGCACTCTGATACCAAAATGTAATGCCCAAAATAAACAAGGCAAAAAAAAACACAACTAACAAAATTTTTTTAATATCTGAATTAAATATTAGTATTAAATTAATCCCTTATTTAAAATGTGAATTTAGCAAAGATTAAGGTTTCTATGAAATTTAATGCTTAATTTAATAATATGTAATTTATTAAATCAATTATATATTTAATCTTTATTTAATCATACTAAGAGGGAATGGTAATAATATTAATTCTCTAATTAGATTTATAATTAGA
>MU226110.1:265919-284494 GCA_018584345.1 Thuja plicata
AGCATCATATTCTCGAACCATGATTTCATTAATGAATATAATATCAAGGATAATAGAACAAAGCTGAATACATATATCATGCAAAATCAAGGTATCAAAATAAGCATGTGTATAGATATAAAGAGTATGGTAATTGTGATCATCAACAAAACCTGTAACAACTACTCATAAGGTCCAAAAGATGACATGCATAAACCATAATGTCAATACTTAAAATATCATCTTGATGAGTCAAGTGTCAAAATGAAAGTCAAACTAGGACATGTCAAGGCAAGACCTCACAAGCTCCAAGGCCCATGAACCACCTTAGAGAAGCCTCTTTAAGAGTTGAGGGAAACAACTTCAGCTTATGGGCATCATTTGTGTAGTCCTAGCTCCTACAGAGAATGTCAAACTTGAAGAGGAAGGTCTCTAGATCTTTTGTGATAAGTCCATAGAATTTTGGTAGTGCAGCGGCAGGAATGTTCTTCAGGTTTTGGTTACTCTATTAAGGAGGAATTGGGAAGGGAAAGGTAGGTTGAGCCATCGTTGGAGGAGGTCTTGGTTTTTTTGGTTTCTGAGGCTAATAGATGATAAGATCTAATTGGTTGTCTTGATACTCAGGCTCATCAAAGAGGACAATCATGATGAAATTTCTCCTTGGGCATTAGCAAATTGGTTTTCAAAGAAATCTTCTTCTTCACTATCTACTTAGGGTTCCTCAGGCTCAGGATTGAAAAGATCAAAATGTTCATCTTGGTATTGATGAGGAAGGAATCTCCAATGAGGATCTCTTATTCCATGCATAAAAGGATTCTTTTAATTAAATCCTAGATTATGGAAAATTGAAACATGAACACCAAAGTAGGTTTCAAATAACACCATCCTCGACAATGGCACCAAAAATGATTTGCTAAAAAATTGTCTTAGAAACACATAGCATTGGACTGCTACTTCAGGATTGGAAACCCTAAATGGCTGCTAAGTAGATTATTTAGTCTCATTTAATTATCTACCAAGGACGTAAACTTGGAATGGTATTTGCAAAGTATATCCTTCAAACCTTCTTGATTCTTATGGCTAAACCTATGAAATTGAAACACATTAAGCTTAAGGAATCTATACTATCTCAAGTAAATGTGTTTACTCTAAGAAAATATTAATCACAAACAGGGGCTACTCTACTCGCCTATGTTAGAGGAACAGTCCACTAGTTCATTTACCAGTGGCTACAGGAATAACAAAGTTCTATTTACTTCTTAATGAACAAGGAAACAACTTCTAATCTAATAAAACGATTCACTCACCAAGTGGGCCCCATGGATGAGTGAATAGAAATGCAATCAAGATAAGAGACTGAAACTCAAATTATGCACTCTATTCATTCATGGAGAAAATGTACTTGGAAAGTAAAATAGTGTTACAATGTCAACTTCTATTCCATAAATTATATCAACTAACTCGCGACTCTCAGAGTTACAAAAGTTGGCTTATTTAAAGAGAAACAACACTACTCCCTAAATCTAGGATCACTCCATTAATGAGGATCACTAATGGATACAAAGTCCTCATAACAAAAAATATCAAACAACAGGAGTAAGTCTTCAAGTTATCCCAAAATATAGCATGCGGTGGTTCTAGATCTGTACGATGTGTTTACACTTGAACTAAATTGACTTTTTCCTCCATGAATGTATTGCGGCATGCCCTTCTTCAACTTCTTAATTAATTCCTTTGATAAGATGGTGCTTTTGCAGCAACGGCTATCGTTGAGTCCTTCAGGACCATGTTGCTATTCTTGAATGCGCCATGACTTGATTCCTACAAAATGGTTAGCATACACAACTTGTGACACATTAATATATTTCATCATTTAATAGTAAGAAAGAAGTGTTAGTTTCCATTTGATACTCTTGCATGACATTTGTCTATACGAAGGTGACTACCCATAAACATAGCATAGGAGATAGGATTATTTACTAGCATGCAACTACTTATATCTTGCAACTTCTATCCATCAGTTCCAAGAAAAATACATCATGTCCCTACCATCCATTTACCTACTTATGTCTTTACATATATAAAATATACATATAAAATCATAAGTTTAAAGTCTTTGTTTAATAAGAAAACTGTTGGAAAAGAAAGTAAGAAACCTCGAAAAGATGGCCTTTTAAGAGGCTCATCAATGGTAACCTAAACCCTAGGCCCCCAATCGCAACAATTAATCAAGAAACCCTAATCTTGATAAATTTTCAATCCTAAATCAAACAGGCAATTCTTCAATCTATCAAATTTGAACTGATCTGACTTAAACCTTAGGTCCTAATCAACCATCTTACTTGATTAATTAATTAATTCATAAAATGAAATACATTAGCAAATAAACCTTATGTTAATTGTTTAATTGATATTTCTGATATATTAATTAAATAAAATTACAAATTTGTGAATTAAATCAAAAAGGGAATTTAAATTAACTAATATAAACAAATATGCATTCAAAATCATTTAAATTATTAAAAATGCATATGAAATCATCAAATCCAGTTAACTAATTATCAAATTGGAAACAATCCAGTTCCAATGAGTTAACTGGTTATTAAATTGGAAAGAAATTTGTTTTATTTAGTTAACAAAATCTTATTTATTTATCATTTTAGAAACAAAGTTGTTAATTGAAAATCAATTTGGAAGTTTCCAAAAAAGAATGAATCTTTTGACCAATAAAATTGCTTGCACATGGATTGTGCTTCCTCAAATCGAATCTGAGCCACTCATTTTCTCTAATCTCGACCATCGATTTGGGAGATATTTTCTATAAAATAAAAGCTTTTTTCCTTCACAAAGATCCTAATTATTGGTATCGTTATTATATCATTTTTAACATTCAACCATTTAGCATTTAATAGCTTTTTTTTATTAATTGTTGTTATTACCCTCAAGCATGCAAACTATAATCTTAGAGCACATTTGATTTGGGTTTTAAAAATTAATCATCATCTTTCGTTTGGTGATTTAAAATTAATCTAATTAGCTTGGGTAAACAACAAATTGCATTTGCATTTAGATTAATCAATAATTTTAGTTTCATCGTTTAGCCTTCTTTAAATCCTTCATTTAGGATTTGGTGTAGTAACTATTTCTTGCGATGACCTGAGAGCAATATTCAAACTCCTTCCTACTAGTCAGAAATATATCAATTTAGGTTAGTCATTTATTTATTATATTCAATTTAAGCTAACTATGCAATGATCTGTTGAAGTGTGTGTGTGTTTGCAGCTTACACGTACTTACCCAAAACCACACATACAACTAGAAGGCAATGAGCTGATGTTGGTTAGCCTAGATTATTTCAGTATTCTAATTTTATCATTTTCTAATAAGCTAACCACATAAAGACTCATTTAAGTGTGTGTGTGTGTGTGTGTGTGTGTGTGTGTGTGTGTGTGTGTGTGTATTTGCAGCTGCAGGAACAAAGACCCAAATTTACACATACATTTTTGGTGCCCACCGTGGAGCTTACCCACATTTCCATTTGAGAAAAATATGACTCCACCATCATGTATGGATCATTGTTTCAGTTGAAAATGACTATAAAGTTTCCCATACCTGGCGAAAGTCAAATCTGTGGTAATAAAAAAATTCCTGAGAAGGTCGTACGACCCTGTGCACTCAAATCAAGACATTCTCTACACATAGAATTAGGTCACGTAGACCGAGGAATAATTTGAAAAAAATGTCCTACCCTAGCGCTCTCTGCTATTATTCTAGTTGGCATTTAAATCTACTCTAAATCACCAATCCACCAAACCCTCTACCAAGAACCAAGCCTGATTCCAACCTGCCAAACCTCTTTTTTTGTTTAGCATGTATCAAAGTTGGTATAAAAACATGGTATTTTTTCCCACCCCGATGCATGTGGGATTAAACATTTAAGAATCCTACCCTTATATAGTGTGCACTTCTTCCCTCACCCCACACCAATAACCCTCTACACCGTGCTCTACTCAAACTCTGCCTCTCCTCCCCGTCCCCCAACTCTACCTCCCAGCTCTTCCCCTCCACCAATGCCTTCTCTCCACCCACCTTCCCCACCCTGACCACCCACTACCCTCCCTCCATCCACCGAAACTCTTCCCCACAACCCCACTCATGCTCCCTCCACCTCGCACTACCCTGCACTTCCCTTGCTACCTCCACACATGCAGTCCTGCAAACATGCTACCTCCGCTCGAGCTTCTCATCCCGCTACTTCCCCAACCCTACCTCCCTCTATCCACCTACGTTCACTCAAACTCATGCTTCCTTCTCTCCATCGCTTAGCCCTCCCTTGACCTCTCAAGCTCCTCCACTCAGTAGCTACCTCTCACTCCACCATTTGTGCAACACCTCCACCTTAGCCCAAGCTCCTCCCACCACCCAAACCTGGTTTCTAAAAATTGATGATAGTCTAGTTGTAAAAATACAGGCTTATTGGCTTTATGTGATGGCCTCCAGACTATCAAACTTAACATCATAATTTTCTAACAACAGCAAGGTTTTGAAAAGACATTTCCTTCACCATTGGCAGTTTTCAATTTGCAGCCTATCTTCAAACCCTCATAACTTGCTCATGTTAAGTCCTTTTTTGGAGAATTTTTTTTTTTTAAAAATTTTGGGTAGAATTTTATGGATATTTATGGGTTGATATTAGTTTCTAGTTTTTATTCACGTATTATCATATATCATAGGTTTTCATCACTGTACCTATCTAATCCTCTATTTTGCAGATTGTGAAGCCTTGTACGAACTCATACGATAACATTTTTTAGTGCAATATTTTTTCAAAGTGAATAATTTTTCATATGATTTATAAATATGCAATCATTTTTATGATTTTGTTAATTTTATAATGCTTACCAATCTTTGAATTTATTGTTCTTGAGCTTATCTTTTGATTACAGCCTAATAGTGGTTTGTAAGATGTTGTAAATGAAGAAAAAATCACAAACTACTAATGAGTTTGATTCAGGATGCTTGTCGAATACTTTTTGTGTCTTCAAAAACTATCATGTATGTGTTTTGTAATTAAATAACACTTCAGATTTGGTGCTTAAAATGAATCACTTTGCTAATATGTTTAAAGTTCTCTCCATTTGTAATCCAAAAGAGTTGCATGATAGTGTCCTCTTCCCTCTCCTTCGTAGATCTTGGGTGAAAGAGAAATTCATGCAGATATTTTATCATGGCTACCTCCTGAGAGCTTTAATAGAGATGGTGAGAGGGATTGCCCAACTAGTAAAATGCTAAAGCCAAGCCTTTCCAAACCGGTATATAAAAATATCTTTATGATTAGTCTCACAGTCAACAGGTGTCATTTTCACTATACCGATAGAAGATCTCCCTCAGTACCCTAGTTGTGCATAACAACCTACAAAACTTAAATTTTGTAGGCTATGAGGCCTCCTTAATGGGGCTAATTTGCTGCATGTATAGCAACCTGAATGGATGCCCTAACCAAAAACTTTGTTTTAGTGATTAAAAGTCCCTCTATCTACTACTGCAGAAGGTCCGAGACTGACTAAGACATCCCACATTTTCATGACTCTTAGTAGATACAACGGTCCCTTAGGAAGTGATTACCATGGATATTTGAAGGTTTGTGTGCCTGAGAAGTGAGTACACTATAAGGAGGTGCCCGTGCCTCCAAGATTCTAAGTTGTCTGCTATGAGTAGACATGGTTGAACTTTGGTTCAAGTGGGAATTCAACAAATATTAACCTGGCTTACCTAGGTTGTGGTGTGTCTGTTCTTTTTATAACAACCATTCTTCTTGATGTGTCTTAATGAGTAAAACAGAAAACAATCAAAACGAACATCAAGATGATATAACAGTTCAAAATCTATACTTTTAGGTGTTAAACTATCAACTCTTGTCCAAGTTTCTGCATCTGGTGTCAAAACTCTGAAAATCAGTCAAATTGTTGTCCAAAAATTATGTCTTCCATCACGCTATTTCTATCTAGATTTTCTCAAATTTGTTTTCTCAAAAACATCACGACTATTTTTTTCGCTGACTACAATATTTTGACAGTTTGACTCGCTTGCTATTTTTAAATCTAACTTTGTTGTGCTAGTCCAAGTGACTTGTTATCTTAATCATCTTTGTCCATGTTATCCTTATCCTGAGTTGTGAGAGTAGGTCCATTAACCTTGACTCAAGATCAGATTCTTTGCTTCTCTCTCTATTAGTTGGACATTATCTCTTTTGTCCTTTGGTCTTGTACTTATTCAACACTTTTGATATCACTTTAGCACCTTTCAGGAAATCAATTGATTCATCATACCTTTTCTTTAATCTTGTAAGAAAGCGTATCAAGACAATCTTACAATGTCTAAAACAAAATTGACTAGACCTTATGGTCCTAATAATGAGAAAGAATAGATTATTATGGCAGCTTTATCAATACAAATTCAAACTTTAAAATCTGAGGACAAAGGATACAACATCCAACAAATTCTCATTAAGATCAACCTGTCCCTTTCTATTTGATCATGATTCTCACATGTCTCAACTTCCTTCCAACATGGAGAAATATGGGCATGGAAATCCTAGCTTTGATTATGAGAATAGCTACAAAGCCCTAAAATCTACTAAAAAGGCCATGACATCTCTCTCCAAAGGGGTTAATAACCCCATGAAAGAAAAACCTTGGGTTAAACGCAAGAGTGACTTCACTCCTTTGGGAAAATCTTATGAATCAACATTAGAAGAACGTCATGAGCATGAACTCATCACATTACCTCAAGTCACATCATGTGGAATGAAATTATCAATTACCTATTGTGCATATCTTTGATGCAATGAGCATAAAAATTCATCTTGCATGGAGTTGAAATATAAAATCCAAGATCTCATTGATGATGGCATAATCAAAGTAGAAAATCCTAATGATTCATCTAATCTCAAGCATGATAAATCTCAACAATCCATGTCTAGCAATGGTTCACATATCACATCTACTTCTTCCATCATTCATCCATCTCCTAAAGCTTCAAAACTAGCCACACCATCTCTATCAAATATTGAGCCTAATGATGACTATATCTACCCTCAAGGACTATCTCTAAAAGAGATCCAAGCTAATCACCATACAAGTGCAAGTATTTCTTATGCCTCAAAGATCATATACCAAAAGCACCCATGTGCTTTAATGCTTATCAAGCCTACTCAAAATCATACTCCATCAACCTATAAAGAATATCTCATGCAGATCAAAACTCCTACCTCATTTATATAAGTGGCTCCATATAAAGAGGACAATCCAAAGTGTGAAGAAATAAATAGATCAATAGTGATCAAGATCTAGACACCATCTATCCTTATCCAATGGTTGACCAAAGACACATATCTCAAGAGTCTCATGATGATTTCATCATCCCCTTCCATTTCTTCCTAGAAGACACTCTTACACCTCCTATATCTTATCCATCTCCCAAGAAAGATCAATATACCCTTTCCACCATCTCTAATGCACCTATTGAAAATCAAGGGAAAAGTACATTTCTAAACAATCTAATTATCCTTGTCAGATAAGAGAATCCCATCATCCACTTTTCATACTCTTCCATATCTAGAAACCATCATTCCTCAAAATCCGTTGCAAAAAAAAAAATCCCCTCAAGCTTTAGCTTCTCCTATTCAAATTGCTCCTATCAAAGCTACTCATGCACCTATTGATATAAAGATGAATTCTAAAGAGAAGAGCCTTGGTCATGCATGTCACTCTAAAGATGTTGATATTCCTTCCACACCTTATTTCCCTCCATTCAAATGTAAGCATCATCCTTCTCCATCCTCCAAATCCATCCTTGGTCCTTATATCCCAAAGCTAAAACCGTCAAACCTTCCATCTATATTGGGTCCTTATATCCCTCCATCCAACATGCCTATAACTACTAGTTTGTCATCCACTTACCCTATCCCCCATTAAGATCACCAAATGCATGCATACTTGACACCTCCTTATCAACTAACCCGTATGAACCAGTCATGTCATCCCTATTCATCCATAGTTCCCAAGTCTTTTGGAAGAAATTTGGATGTACAACAAAAAAATCATAAATATAAGAATACACTTACATATGGTGATCATTATGTCCAATCTAATCGACATGTGACTACAGAGAAAAAGGAAATATTCAATAGACCACAAAGGTCCACTGAGAAAAGAATAATATCAAAGAAAATACGGGTTCCTAAATCCATCATGTAAGAATTGTGTTCTAAATCATCCAAAAGAAAATGAAAATAAAAATCTATGTGGATTCCCAAGTCTCTTCTAAAGGACTTTGATACAAAAGGAAAACCAAAAGCTATGTGGATTCCCAAGTCTCTTCTAAAATAATTGGATACAAAAAGAAAATCAAAATTTATGTGGATTCCCAAGTATCTTCTAAAGGACTTGGATACAAAAAAAAAATCAAAAGTTATGTGGATTCCCATGTCTCTCTTAAAAGAATTGAACAAAAAGGAAACATTAGATTTGACATCCAAGCTTCCAAAGTATTCCACTTCATCTCCATCTAAACATCTCCCATCTTCTAATTCTACTTTAGGTCCTCATGTCCCAAAATCCATTACCTTGAATACTTCACCCTCTTCTCCTTCCATCTTTGGTCCTCATGTACCAAGATCCATATCCACTCATACATCAAAGCCTCAAGCTATTCCATCCATTTTTTCTCCATTCGTCCACTACCCTTCAAGGGGTGTGTCAATGTTCATCTTTTCCCCATTTCCATCTACCTCTACACAAACCCTTCAATATCCTATCCAATATCCCGCACCTACCTACTACCCATTCATCCCATATACTTTTTTTCCTCTTATCTAATCCAACACATAAATCCTTTGCTACCATCTTCCTTATCCTCCGTATCATTCTTCTCTACCATCGCTTGATCAACATCTTTGAGGATACTTTCAGTGTCCTTGGCCCATCATAGCATATCTTTCAAAGAAGCAATATCTAAAGAGGTAGAATCTTAAGTTCCTCCATAAAATCAAAAGTACAAAAAAAAATAATGAAGTTAAAAGTACCTTGGTGAAAACTTTGTAAACGGGCACCTTGGTAGCAAAAGTAAAGATACATCAATCTTTCCTATGGTGAAAACCACTTCTTCTAGCACCTTGGATAAGTACCATGATGAAAACCTAGTAAAAAGGAATCATGCATAATTCCTCCTACTTTCACTCTTTACTTTTAGGCAAGCTCCTTCAATGTCATCTTATCCATCATATCTTACATATAGCTAGTTTGTGAGAATCCATGTTCCTTATGGTGATCTTGACAAGGTTGAACATATCCATGAGCATCATATATCCTTAGATTCATTATCCTTTCCATCAGCCTATTCACTTTCTCTCATCCATAGTACCCTATCATGATCTTGCTTATCCCAAGCATAGCCTTCCTATCTTTGACCATTCTAGCAATAATCCAAACCATCCACTCATACCTCCATCACGCCTTATCATGATTGCACTATCATAGATATATCCTCTCCTATTGAATGGAACCCTTTGTCTTGATCAAAATTAAGAATGAAAAATGCAAAATAGTTTCTCAAAAAAAAAATCTTGACATGTCCATTCTTTTCGACCACATGCTTTTCATGACATTAGGTCATTATCCTATATGTTATCTAGCACTACTCCATGAGCCTGCATTTCTATATTATTTTTACCTAGCTTGGATAATATTAAGGAGATTGTAATTGAGGGTTTCATGCACCCTCATCATCCATAATTTTTTATTCGCCTCATCCACCAAATCTCTACTCCATCTGCAATGTCCTACACCTTGCTAGACATTGAGGGCAAACTAATGTGATCTTTCTTGAGAATCAACACTTTGGTTCTTCTGAGAACCCTCCTAGCTTGAAACCGATCTAGAGTTATAGTCTAGGGGAAATTGAATCGGCTTTGTCTTGGAAGTATGAGTCAATTCAGTCATCATAATTTGTGTTTTTTACTAAGGGCATGGGTCCTCAATTTGATCGCATCTTTCTCTTACACTAGAGCCAGTAATCTTGTCATTTCTGAAGGACATCTCAGTATTGATACAACAGGTCTTTCTCAACACCCTAATCAAAAGTGTTTCTTAACACTATCTTTGGATGCATCTATGTTTCTTAATACACATTAGATACCGCAAACGTAAACAACATATCAATAACACTCAAACACAGCGTACTCACAAGAATGATAGTGTTTCTCAATAAATCATACATATATACATCCCAAAACTTTGAAACTGGCTAAAGTATGTTGAAATTCTCTTTGTATGTGTTATGTTCTCATTGATTATTTTGTTAATCTTTTATTTATTTACTTCTTTTTGGTGTGGTTGCGATGATCCTACAACCTCTAATAAACATGGTGTATGTGATAAGAGCTCCTGTGCATTAAAGAGGACAAGCCTCACATCCTTTGATCCTATTTGTTTGTATGCCATGGTGAGGTCGGAACTATCTCCTTGACTATTATTGTTCTTCTTGTTTATGCAAGATCACACTCATGGTTATTTTGGCTTTGAATGCCTCAATACTAGTGTACTCTTGTAACATCAACTAGAAACAACATTTAGGTCATCTCGACTTTTGCACCGCAATGCCTATGTTACTTTCTCATATCTTATCCATTGAAATTCATATTCATATTCTTATGGTCGCAGTGGCAAAAGTAAGGATTGTATTGACTTTGATGTTCCAAAAATGCTTGATGACAAAAAATTTCAATGCTAAAGGTTTAGTAATGACAACTTAAGTTGCATTCATGTTAGTCTTGTGTCTGTATCTGTATGGTGTCGAAATATGCATAATATTGATATCTCTCTCCAATGTGAATGATGTAAGGTTCTTATCGAATAATCTTCCTTTCATCAAGTGGTTAGTTGTGCATGGACATGACACCCCTCAATAATTTGACGGTCCTGATTCCATTTTTGAGATTGAAATCAAAATATGACGTTTGAATCTTTTAGTGAACTGTTGCTGATGGCTTGCATAATCAAGCTTCTAGACTCCAACCAATAAAATTCTCTCATACTTCTCTTTTAGTCAATCCATGTATCATAATTTTGGTCAATCTTGGTCACCAAGACCTCTCATCAAGTACAAATTATATCCTAACCACTTGCAACCTATTTCTAATCAGATCACCTTCTTCTTGCATCATGCTATCAATCGAATTGCTTCTCATCATTGGGGCACCTAGCCATATTTTCATTTCACTCTAGAGGGGCCAGGATCAGGACATCAACATTCCAGTGATAATATACTCAATCAAAACCCCATCACTTGGGGCATCTCAACTTCATCGCATCAAATCAGGTTCAGATCATCTTAAAGTCAAAGGAAACCTAATCAATGGTCTTATACAATGATGAATACACTCAAAACCTGACAAGATTGGTCTTATACCAGCTATTCATTATTGAAACTAGATACATTCATCAAATTGTATTCATCACTTCAAAACAAGTAAATTTACTTGCTAATCAAATCTCTTAACGGTAATTAGTTTCATCACTTGAAATCAAACTAGTTATTCATTCAAGCTAATCAAAAGGATTAAGAGCTTTTGACAGATATCCAGTTTCATCGCTTAAAATCAAAATGAGCATTATGTTTTATATCTTTTGATCAATCTTCCTCCAATCAAGCTCGAAGTCGGTCTTCTTCAAAAGAATGGTTTCATCGCTTCAAATCAAACTGTTCTGGGTCTTCTCACTAACAGGTCTTTGAATCAATACGTCGATTGCACATCAATTCAAAGAGGGGAAAATGTAATGAGCTTAAAGTGGTTACCTAAACCCAAGACCCCTAATCTCAATCTCATATCAAGAAACCCTAATCTCAATAATTCTAAGTCCTAAACCAAACATACAATTCATTAATTTCAGCTAATCTAACCTGAATCTTAGGTCCTAATTAGTCATCATACTTGATTAATTAATTATTTCTTAAAAATACAATCTATTGGCTTATAAACCTTAAGTTAATTATTAAATTTATATTCTAATATATTAATTAAATAAAATTACTAAATTGGTAATAAAATTAAAAAAGGAATTAAATTAGTTAATAAAAACAAAGTGAATTTAAAGTCAATTAAATCTTTAAAAATGCATATGATGTCATTAACTAATTTTAGAAACTAAAGGTGCATTTAAAATCAATTAAATATTTAAAAATGCATATGATGTCATCAACTAATTTATTAATTAGAAATAAATTGATTTTATTTAGTTAATGTATTCTTATCTTTTCTCATTTTGGAAACAAAGTTGTTAACTGAAAACTAATTTTGGAAGTTTCCAAAACAACTGATCTACAAGTTCAATTAAATGACTCCTTCAACCAATCATCATCTTTTCACATGAATTGTGCTTCCTCAGATTGAATGATGTCCACTCTTTGGCTTTTAACCTCGACAGTCAATTCGACATTGATTTTCTATAAAAGAGATTCTCATTTCCTTCACAAAGGATCCCAACTTTTAGCTAATGTTATTAAGCAGTTTTTATTTCTTAAGCTTTTAAGCGTTTTAGCATTTCATAGCTTTTTGACTGAATAATTGTTAGTTTACTTTCAATTATGCAAACCATAATCTATATTACATTTCAATTTGGTGCTTTAAAAAGAACAAAAACATTTCAAAATGGTGTCATAAAATGAATCTAATTAGCTTGGGATCAATCTTTCATATGTATACTCATTTTAGAATAATCATTTAGCTTTCTTTAAATCCTTTGTTTAGGATCTGGTGTAGTCACTATTTCTTGAGATGACCTGAGAGCGAGATTCAAGCTCCTTCCTACTAGAAGGCAATGAGCCAATGTCTGTTAGCCTAGATCATTTAGGTAGTCTAATTTTATCATTTTCTAATAAGATAACTGTTGGTACTCCTAAATTTGGAACAAATTTGGAGTGACCATGTTAAATTTTAAGACAAGCAAAGTAAATACCCTTGAAAATTTTGTGTGAGAAGACTCAGTTAGAGTGCTTGAAAAAGGTGCCCGGATGATTTTCATAAGGTACAAATTTGGAAGAGGCTTTATTGCCTTTCATTTGATGTATGCAGTGGGTCCTAGCTCCTGAGTTTCAGTTCTGACATGTTTAGGGAGTAGTCATTTTGAGAGGGTCGCCTAAATCTGCATGTTGCTTAATTGACAATTTGCTGTCCGGAGCCTACTTTGCTTCTGAGTATCTTACACCCTGTTGAGTTTAAAAGCTCGCCACTTTGGGAATATTTAGCATGCACATCAGAGAGCTTATGTTTTAAACCTCAGGTTATTTCGAATCCGTTTGATAAGTTTTCATATTTTCCAAAGTTGGTTGTTCATGAACTGTCTGTATTTTTGTCCTGCCTAGAAATCTGAATAGCCCTGTTTGACATGTTACAACTTTTGATCAATTCATCCAATTGAGAAAATTCATTTTGTACTATGTTCCATAGGTCACATAATCCATATCTTCCAGTCTACAGATCTTTATGAAATCAGATGATAAGTTTTCAAGAACCATTCTGACAGTGATTAAATCTGATTTTCTGTGTATTCAAGTTCAGAATTGGTAAGTGACCTACTTTGGGGTCTTGAAAGTCTGTACCCAGGTGAACATTTTGGATAATTGGCTCTTTCCTAATATTTTAAACATAGGATTGTACCTATCTGAAGATTTATAGACTCCTACCAATCCATTTGTCCACTTTACCAGAGCCTTTCTGTTTCCAATTTCTTAAAGTTTCACTGAAATCCAGAATTCAGAATTAAATAGCATACTTTGTCCTTTTCCCATTTGCACCCCGTTCGAGGTCAGACATAATTGAAGGTTGAACTGCATTATATACCTAGGAATTAACTCCTTTGAATATTTCCAAGCCTTGACCAATCTGGTTGATCACTTTTCTTTGACGATTCCGAACTCGATTTCTGCATATTTATTGTGTTAAATTTCAGGAAGTGTTAAAGGGTTATCTTTGCAGATCGGTATCAGTTCAGAAGTTTCTTTTCAGAGGAAGACAACTAAGGGGTCACATTCTACATACGACATTCAGTCAAGATCCAGAGGTTGAGTTTTTGAAAGATCTTTTTGATGACCCTATGAATTCATTCTTCAGAGGCAGTTTGTTCAGTTTGCAGTGTAGAAAAGAGTTAAGATTATGAAATGCCCTACTTTGCCAGTGAATAACTTTTGGCCAGTTGATTCTTTTGACAAACTTCTTTTTTCATTATCTTGAAAAGCTGACACACTACTTCCAGTTCAGATTTGAGCCCCCCATTAATCCATTTGTCAGCCTTTTAAAATCAATTACGGCGATTAAAATCATTTTTTGACAATATGTTTGCAGTGCGAAAAAGAAACGGTCATTTTTGGGAAATGATAGTTTTATGTCTGAAGGATGTTTTCAAGAAAAAATCAAGGCATCATGTTCATTGCATATCAATGTACTATCTGACTTCATGGAAAAGTTCCCAAATGTGTTTTAGTCATTTTGCAATGGTCGATAAGAAGGGGATTTATGGTGATTCCGCAGTTGTACATATGTAGTCTTCTGGGAAGCTAAGTTTGCATTGCTATATCTTGTGCCGGAGAATGAATCTGAAGCAGCCCTTTCATGTGCATAATCATTATATATGAATGAGTCTAATTGTCAGATGATGAGGCCAGATTACTTGTTTTAGTCAGTTTTTGAGACTAGTTCCTGAGACTAGTTGCAATTATATGATCAAGTTGCAAAAATGATTAGAAGTAATCATAAGGGCCACAACTTATAATCAATTTCTCAAGATTTGAAAAATGCATATGATTTGAAATTGAACATATTCACGCCATTGTTGTGAGATTATCTTGTGCGGATTCGTAGTGCTCGGGTGCAGATGCAAATTTTCAAAGTGGCAATGGGATTGCAAGATTTTATTAACTTATTAAATATTGGGATTCTTCCATATGTTTTCTCATCACAAGGATGACTTCCATACTTTTGTATCAGTTATGATAAAAGGATCTTGGAGTGAGGGAGTTTAACATTCAATATGATTGGCAGGCTGTCCATGTTATGTGGCTGCTAGCACAGCACCATGGAGGGCCACTGTTTTAAATGATAGAAAGGGAGAAACTCCATTGCATGATGTACTGTGGAGTGAGTTTTTGCAGTTCTTAAACATTAAAAGTGTAAATTTCATGGCATGAAGTCTGCGCAACCATTGACTGGGTGTTTGCAAATTTTAACACATTCAATTTAAGAATCACTTGGCAATCCAACATGAATACCCTGCGCAAGTATAATGTGAGGGACGTTTTAAAATTTGAAAGCATTTCAAACAGTAAATACATTGCAAGTATTGCAAAGAAGTCTGCGTAGATTTTAAAGGTTAGTTTTTAATGTTTCCAAACATTGCAATCTGCAGAGATACAAAGGAAGTATTACTTGCGCAGCCAATGATTGGGAGAGGGGGCAGTTTTAATTTATTCTCTCTACTACTAAATAGTGCAGCAGCAGTATAATCAGAGGATTGTAAATTGTTTGAATAGAGTACTTCCATGCTTATTCAATTTGCAGATAAAGCCAGCTTCCCAGCCCTTCTGTGCATCATATGTGGATTTAGTTTTGAGGGTTTTAAAGTAAACATTACAGATTTTAAATGTATTAAAACCAAATTTTATTGGAATTCATTTTCCAGGCAGACTGCGATGGCATTTGGGGGAAATGTTTGAAGTTTTTTTTAAATGTTTCAAAGCAGATTTTTCAGAAGTAGATCAACAATGAGGGGAATTTTGACCTCTAAAAGGTAGCCATGGTCTTTGTTTGCAAAGATTTAACACCATTGAAGAGTAGTTTTGATGCAATGTCTCAGAAAATGAAAGATCTGTGTATTTCTAATTTCCCACATTGGTTGAGCAATGGAGTTTTTTCATGTTTATATACAAAAATGAAAACATCTAATGTAAATAGAGAGCCCAGAGGCTCTGGGCGAACTCTTGAGGGCTGGCGGAATGGAGACATAAGCCATAACCAGTATTTTAATACAAATTTCGAAAATGGCTTTAAACCATGAAAACAAATTGTCCCACATTCATCCAGCAGAGGCATTTTGAAATGTTTATATGCTAAGGCACAAAGATACAAGTTTGAAGTTGAAGTGGAGGCTATGCA
Source organism: Thuja plicata (assembly GCA_018584345.1). Lineage (NCBI taxonomy): Eukaryota > Viridiplantae > Streptophyta > Pinopsida > Cupressales > Cupressaceae > Thuja > Thuja plicata. The sequence goes on from MU226110.1 coordinate 282,106, forward strand.
CATGCGCACCCTCATCCGACCGCCTTGGTTTTCATGCCCAAAAATGAAGCAAATGAAATTTTGACAAAAGTCGCGAAGTCGCCGGATGTGCCCAGTCGCCCAGTCGCCAGAAGCCCCAGTCGCCCAGTCGGGAGAGAAATCACAGTTAACCGCTAGAGTTCAGAGACTTGGCGACTGACTGCTAGCGGTTATTCACGCAGTCGGGAGATGCCAGAGTTGACCGCCGAGATTCGGTGACTAACCGCTAGCGGTTAGTCGCGAGATAGCTAGATGCCAAAGGAAGCTCTCGCGACAAGGAGAAAACCACTAGTCGCCAGGTCGCGAGATGGAGTTAGCTGCCAGGTGCAGGTCGCCAGGTCACCTAGAAAAGAAGGAAGAGGTTAAAAATGCTCGCGAATTGGATTTTTTAGGTTGTCGCATGGTCGCTAAATCAAACTAAGTTTAAAAAGTTGCAAGCAGAGACCTGATTTTCAAACGGCTGTCCAAAGCTCAGATTTGGTCCAAAATATCAATTATTATATACCATTGGAATCATCTCGAGATGAAGAATCCATTTCTGCAGGTTATTTTTGCATAGCTCTCAGAGGAAAAAAGAAGCATTCAATTTTCTCTTCAGGGGTCATTAATGACAAACATGGCAGATGTATGTGGGAAACTATAGTAAATTCAGATTTAATTTCATAATGGATGCAGATAGGGATTCAATGTTTGCCAGTTAGAAGTGTTAGGATAAGTTTGTAAAAGCATTTATGTTGCAAAGAAATCAGAATTTGTTCTAGATGCATGAGTTAAGTTTCATCTGTGAATCGGATGGGGAATAAGATTGGATTTCCTTCCAAAAGCATGATAATATTGACTAAAGGAACAAGCAATGTCTGCAAACATTAAAAATCATTGATGACAATTTAATGGATGAATCAGATATTTTCAAAGGGAAATGTGACAGATTTGCAAGGATATTTTCAACAAATGGAATCAGATTTGGATGGACTTTTTCAGTGGGAGAATGGATTCAATTTTTAAAGATAAATCAGATATTTTCTCAGACAGGTGGAGTTGAAAATTGACTAATTAATCAGATATTTTTGAAAAGAAGGAATGAGTAAGAATCAGATTTGAGAGAAAGACATGTGTCAATTGCTCAGAAGTTTTAGGGTTTCTTCTCTCTCTTATATCTTTCCTTCTTTTCTCAGTCGTAGGGGTTCCTTTCCTCTGCCCAGAGTAGGTCCCCGTTGGTCTGGTGGATACTTTATTGTACGTTATACTTTTGTGTCTTTGTATATTCATGAAAGCTTCTTGTCTGGATATGTTGAAGCAAAATACAGTAATAGAATATAGTGTGGTTCTCCCTCTTTCATGTTATCTTGTCTCTTTGCATTTTGTTTGTGCTCTAGTGTGTTTCACTTGTAAGGCATCTGAAATACACCAGCTACAAGGTAGTTTGTCTAATTATTTATGAGTTCCTTTCAAGGAGAGGACTAAGTTTCATAGATGATTTCAGATAGCAAAACATTCTAATAAGGATTTGATGCAGATGTATGTATAAGAGAGGGTAGTTTGTAAGGCACTCTATCTTAGCCACATGTAGTTTGTAAGGCACTCTACAGTATCTCTATTATTTTATCTCTATTGATTCATGTTTTCATTGACTCTTTGCCCAAGGGATAGGCATTGGTCTAGAGTATAGTTTGCAGTTCATTCCTCATCCAATATCAAAATCATTTAGTCAAAATACTCTTGTTACTAAGTGTGAGTGGTGACTCTGAGTTTTCTATTTGATCAGTGCATAATTGGAAATAAAATATGAGGAATTTGGAATTCTGATAGACAGTCTTGGAAGATCCTAATGAAGCTTTGTGGTGGCTGGAAAGAAATCCAAGAATAAATAAAACATTATCTTCTTCAAGGAGGTGACAACTCTGTGAGAAAAGAATCTGATGGAGCTGTGAAGGATGCTCTAGATCTGCTTTATTTCCAGTCAAAAGTAAAAGGAGCAGCCGCTGCAATTCTGGTTCAGGTAATCTTCAGCTTTTTATGAAAGAAAGTTATAAAAATGGTTGTTCTCCATTAAGTGGTTTCAGCACAAAGTAGGAGAACTTTTCAATTTAGTTTCATACTTCAGTAGGAAAATTTTTCAGCAAGTTTGATATGAAGTATTGAAGTGTGTTGTTATAAAAGTTAGCGGCCAGATTATACATCTGCTGCAAAATAGAAATCTGGTTTTCATTCTGATGAATAAATTCTTAAATTTGTGAGAATGGAAGGTTTCAATTTACCTTGTAGGCAGCCCATCAGTAGCATCAATAGACCTATCTTTACTAAAAGGTACATGCCATTTTGTTTTGATGGCATACATGGTTTTCCCAATGTTATTCCAAATACAATTAGA
>MU226110.1:300334-313287 GCA_018584345.1 Thuja plicata
TTTGAGGTTTACTTGAAACATAGTGAACTATCTAGGTAATACCTGCCTGAGTATGTGGAGCTCAAAAATGAAGAAGGATATTATCCAATCCTTAGCAATTAGCCTTTCTCTTGTCATAAAGGAGTTTAAATTCAAGTATAATCAGTTTACTGTCATTTTAAGGTTGTGGTACAAGAAAAAGTGCTAACAATAACCATACAAAGACTCATTTAAGTGTGTGTGTGTGTGTTTTCTATTGTAAGAACAAAGACCCAAATTCATGCATATAGGTACATGGTTCTAATTCCTCTATAACCTTAATACTTGAGATTAAATTTTCTCTCTTAGCCTTGGTGAGAGACTGACCTAAAGCTTCAACCATAATGACGAAGAGAAAAGGGGAAAGGGGATCTCCTTGTCTTAAACCTTGTGTGATATTGAGGAAGTGATTCAGATTACCATTAACCAAAACTTACAATTTAGGGCACAAAATACATTCAAAAATTAAGTTGATCCATTGTATAGAAAATCAAAAGGATTCTAAACATTTACATAGAAATCTCCAATCTAGTTTTCATATGCATTTTTAATATCTAATTTAATAATCATGCTAAGAGCATGGTTATGTTGAATCAAATGAATGATTTCTTGGGCTATAATTAATGCATCCAGGATGGATTTGCCTGGTTCAAAGCATGTTTGTTCTTCCAAGATCATAATAGGGAGAAGCTCTTTTAACCTGTTTGCTAAAATTTTTGTAAGTACCTTGTACAAAGTGTTACATAGAGAAATAGCTCTATAATCATCATAACCTTCAGGGTTTGGTTTCTTTGGAATTGAAGCAATAAATTTATTCTTGATTTACTCTCCTATAAAATACCAACATTTTTGGAAGAAGAATGTAGGAAAACCATTTGGAAAAGGAGATTTATCTTGGTGAAAATTATTGAGGGCTGCTTCTACTTCATCCTTAGAGAATTTTGCATTAAGCTTCATATTCTATTCTAACAAGACAATATGAGGAATATTAGAAAGTGCCTCATTTTCAGCGATTCTATTTGATCCTTCTATATTATTCAAAACATCTTAAAAATGCTTAACAACTTCTAACACTATAGTTTCTTGGTTTCCTAATAAAATTCCATTAGGTTTCTTAATGCTCATGATATTATTAAAATTACATTTTTCTATAGAACTATTATGAAAAAATTTAGTATTTCTATCCCCCCAATCTAACCATGCTTCTGTAGATCTCTCCCTCTAGTATGTTTCTTCTTTTTCTAGAATATCTTCATAATTTTTTAGAAGATCCTTGGCTTTTGTATGTCTTAGAATTCATGCCTTCCTTAATGATTTCTTCATTTAGGTCACCAAATTCCTTTTCTATTTCTATTTTTGACTCAAATATATTCTCAAATACCTCTTTATTCCATTCAATTAAGTGTCTTTTAATATGTTTGAGTTTAGAATTTAATAGAAAGGTTTTTGAACCTTTAAAGATTCATTTATTCCATCATTCCTCAATTCTCAGAAGGCAATTTTCATCTTTTAGCCACATCTTTTCCAACTTAAAGGGGTTTTTTTTGGCATATAATCTTCTTCCAAACTAAGTCGAATTGGAAAATGGTCTGATCCTGAGGTTTCCATTATACTCGAAAGCCTAATTCATCATTTCCAAGCTTCACCAATTATAGTCGAGTCTCTAAGTTAGAGAGTTGGTGTTCAAACTCACCAACATGGAGAGTCACCAGTAAAAAGGCCACTATAATCTCATGATAAAAAGAAAGGCCTCCCATTGGTTTCTCTTCCCTAATCTTCTTACAACTTTCTAAAAATAGATCCAAAAAGGGAAACTCAAAAAGGTAGGCAAATTATTTGCACCTAAATGGAGGGTGGTCTATCCAAGATCATGCTTCCAAAATTTAATTTTTGTCCATCTTGAAAATTCAACTTTTTGAAGGGTCTCTTGGCCAACCAAGGGTTATCCTAGGGTTAAAAATGACCCTTAACCATAGGTATAACAATTGGGCTACCTAAAAATTACCTTAACACACCCTAAGCACTTTTCTAACCCTCCAAAAGTCTACCTAAAGAATACTCACTAAATCAATTGAAATGACCACACCTCCAGCTCCCTAACCAAGGAAAGCACATGGGGATCTTCTATGGTACTAACCCAGGTAGGTGGGCACCCAATCCGCAAGTGGACATGTGATGGTCCTAAGTACATACACAAGTGTCAAGTGACACATACAAACACTTACACATCACTAGACACATGGCATATCCACTTGATCTTAAAGCACAAAGAAAATAAATATGAAAATTACGTTTATTAATTAAATTCTAACAATCAAACATTTACGTTTAAAAATTAAATCACAATACAATGAGGTGTTATCTCTCATTAGATGCAATCTTGGCTTAAACTAAATTCACATATACCTATGTTTGGTTCCTAAGATTTAATACCATGGTCTCATACTTGCACACTAAATCAAAATATCACTAGTCCAATGAGATAAAATATGCTTCATAAAGTTATAAACAATATTAAAATCCTTAATGAAACCTCTACATACTAAATTTTATCACCTAAGATCATAAGTAATAACAGTTTCATTTAAGCATATAACATAAAGTAAGATTCACATTGCATGATAACTCAATTAGATGTCAATTTCTGATAATTCTCATATCATCACAAATCCATCACATAATCATAATGTTTTCCCAAATAAAATGTATCGTAATGAAAGATTCATAATAGAAACATAATATAGTACAACATGTGCATCATAAAGTAACATGTATCCAACATCCAAAATGATCAATCCATGACATAAAGCATAAAATCCAAAGTGCATCAAAATATAATGTATCATGTGCTAATTCAATCATAAGAAAAAATCTAGAAAGATACAAGGGGCTCGGGGTGAGGCCTCAGATCGTCTCCACTAGGCATGAACTTTCAACTAGAGTTCATAAAAAAGATGGCAATACTATGCTTTCATCTGCGTTGTGTCCTCCCATGAAGATGTAACCTCATCATAGAAATCCCACTAAACTCTAACCTGGTATAGCTCACAGCCTTGAAGGCCCAACATCTGGCATGCCAAAATGTGAATAGGCTCCAAGGCTAGCTACCCATCCAAATCCAATGTAAGGTATCCCAATCTATCACATGAGACTCATCATAAATACATTTTCTCAAAATAGAAACATGAAACACATCATGGATGCATGACATGCTAGGTGGAAAAGCTAGACGGTAGGCAACTGATCCTATTTTCTCCAAAATCTCAAATTGTCCCACAAATTGAGACGTGAGCTTATAGCCCTTTCCAAAATAGATTAGACTCTTGTGTGGTCTCACCCTCAAGAAAACTATGTCTCTGACCATGTAGGCCCAATCTACCCTCTTCGCATGGACATACTTCTTATGTCAATTTGTGTGTGTGTGTGTGTGTTTGTGTGTGTGTGTGTGTGTGTGTGTGGAGGCAGACTTTGGGGACATGACGCTAGAGGATCTTCAACTCTTCCTACAAACAATAGTTCCGAGAACAAAAAAAGGCAAACCTAAGAGGGGAATAGATATAAGTGAATCAAACATGGATGAGGAGGAGGTGGTTTTCCATACTCTATTTATAAAGAGATAGGTTATATTTCCTTTAAGCTTCAAAATTACCTATTAGACATTTCGAGTATTTTGATAAGATATGCTTGGTTTAATTAGACAAAAATAGGAAAAGACTATATAGAAACTTGTATATTGGTAAGTTTGCACTGGTGCATAATCTAGTAAAACTAGTAGATCTAAGATTATGTATGGTTATCATTAATATCAGGGTTAGTTATATAGAGGAAAGAATTTTTTAATATGTTGTTTTAGTTTAGAAAGATATAGAATTGGTTTAATGAGTTTTGGTTGATAAAAGAATTTTCTCTAACAGAGCTAAGTTAGCAGTATGTTCTCATCCAAGATTTATCCTATTCCTGCTTAATCTTTTTAAATTTACATCATGTTTTGAGACACTCTGCCCCTCTCTTCTCAACATACTGCTAAATTAGCTCTGTTAGAGAACATTCTTTTATCAACCAAAACTAATTAAACCCATTCCATATCTTTCTAAAATAGAAAACATATTAAAAAACTCTTTCCTCTATAGAACTAACCCTAATATTAATGATAACCATAGATAATCTTAGATCTACTAATTTTACTAGATTATGGTACAAACTTACCAAGATACAATTTTCTATATAGTCTTTTCCTATTTTCATCTAATTAAACCAAGTATATCTTATAAAAATACTCAAAATGTCTAATAGGTCATTTTTAAGCTTATAGGAAATATAACCTATCTCTTTATAAATAGAGTATGGAAAAGCATCTCCTCCTCATCCATGTCTGAATCACTTATATTCATTTCCCTCTTATGTTTGGCTTTTTTTGTTCTCTGGACTATTGTTTGCAGGAAGAGTTGTAGATCCTCTAGTGTCATGTCCCTAAAGTCTGCCTCCACCTCAAAGCCTTTGGCATCCAGGTACTCTTTTACCCATTTGACATCTTGGATAGGTCTAACTTTGAACCAATTCAAGAGGAATGTAGTATTCCTCTTAACCACATCCATATGATTGTCAAAGACCTTCCTATCTTTGAAGATTAGGATTTTTCTCCTGATATAATTTATGTTGTATGTCAGGGAACCCATTGGATTCTCCATATAATCCTATAGATATAGAATCATTAAGTCTCCATTCTCACTATTGACTGCCAATATTAGGCCATTGCAGTATTTTTCTTCAAAGTTTCTAAGCACAATTATATTAACTCTTCTTTTAGTGCCTTTACCGTTAGAAGGATTGTAATTAATGTCCTTACAATGTCATAGTTGACTCTATACACATAGTCACTATTGTATAATTCATCTCCCATAATCTTCTCTACCACTCTCCTCCCCAAATCATCCAGAGTAACCAATTTATCCCACCTTTCCACTTTTATATCTCCTTTGAAAGCCATTATTTTATTCTCTACTAAGCATATCAAATTAACATTAGTCTCCATGATCTGAGAGCTACATGCTCATATGTCATCTTAAGGGGTCTGATATATACCAAATTAAAACCAACTTACATCATATGACAATTGAGCCCAAAGTTATAACTTGTGTTAATAAACCTAACTCATGCCTATATTAATGGCTGAAAAGATGCACCCACTTAATGGATAATTTATATGTCAGGTAAGTACGATGTCATGTATAGATACACTCAATCTGTTAAAATTAGAAATAATGTCTTTTACTTGATTTCACATAAAGTACCTTGGTTAACTAAATTCTTTAGAATCTTAAATGTTCCATACCATTCTTTAAATGAATATTAAAGTTGCAAGATTTAGAAAAATATATACATCAATAGATATTCACTATTTAGATTTGAATCTTTTTACAAGTTTCTTTAGTTATTACTCTCTCAATTGTTTAATATATGTCCCAGATTTAAATTCCTATACATAAATTCTATGAAGATTCCTCCAAAGAAATAAAAGTTAAGGTTGTTTATAAATTCATACATCTATATTCATTTTAATATATATTGTCTAATACAGAATTAGTATTTTCTGCAATAAATGCTAATATATTTTCTCTATGACTATTACATAGTTCTTCTTTACTACTAAATTTAAATGTTGATTCATATTCCCTTCTATCATTATCTCAAATCTTTGTTTCAGTAATATAAATCCATAAAAAATATTATATATAAACACAGAAAAATTAAATTAGGTACATAAATGTGAAGACTTAACCGAGCTCTTCTCATCCCAATACACTCTTAAGCCTATATCATCTTCCATGATATATGTCTCTACCCAGTTAGGATCTAGCAGTTTCCTCAAGTGTGTCAAATATAGTAGTCCAAGTCAAAGTCGTTTCTGATTATCGAAGTTTCTTCAATATATCTATCAAAATCTTCAACCTCTAATATTGGATAAGTAGGAACAATCCTAATATTGAGAGTGAAGTGAATATAATACCTTGGCTTGGAAATTGTTTTGTCTTCTCTGATGTTATCTATAACTTTCTTCAGGTCCCTCAAATATTTCTTCTTAAAGAGCCTCCTTCACAATCTTCCTATTGTGTCTTTGTTTGGGTCTACTTGTATTGTAGAATCAATGAACACGCCTAGGATGTCAGAGTTGACTCTATATCTATTATTATTTTCAGTGAATTCTCATCCCAAGACCTTGTAAACTTCTCTGACTGCAATATCCTAAGTTATCATCATCATCTTCTTCAATCTCTTTATTGTTATTATTCCTTCAAAGTAAACTTGAGATTTTGTGCATCTAAGAATAATTAGGGTTGCCATGAAAGGTAATTCCTAATTTGTTAATCACTTCCTCCTAATGCTTCTAATTGAAAGTATTTTATAATGTTAAAATTAGGTTCTAGGGGGAATTTAGATCGATTCAGAAGGCCACATGCCTCTTCAAATTTAACATCATGATATGTATTTTAGGATTCTTCCTTTCACATCATCTTATATAATTTGATATTCAAATAAAATATGACAAAGTAGTTATCTAATTTTGGATTTTATTTTTATTTTAGTTTCTAACACTGTCTAATTAATAAATTTACTACTTTATCTCCTTTCCTATAATTGACCACATTTTTCTCAGTTCTTTCTTCTTTTTCTAACATGTCCTAACTTAAAAAATTATGTGAGTATACATTCTATATGTCCATATTAGTATTATTGATCATACCTAAATAGTATTCCAATTAGTTACTAGAACTCATATTACCTCAAATGTCATGTTTCATTGAACTATTGACAATTCTTCATAGTTGCGTGCTTCTCCTTTATTTGTAAGTAAATCTTCTATATTATTGCCTTCTCTATAAATGTGATTCACAGTGTAATGCTTAAAAGAGGATAAAAGAGTCATACTTCTTCTTATAAACCCGTTCAAACTTCTATGTTGGGTTTTACTAACCTTGATAGAATTGATTATTAACCCTGAATCTCCTTCACTATCAACCCTTTCTAATTTAAATTTCATACACAACAATAATCCTTCTATAAAGTATTACATTCATCTTTATTGTTTGTGGCTATTCCTAGATGTAAAGCATTATGTGTAATGAGTTTCCCTGACCAGTCTTGCATACAAAATCCTATTCTGGCCTCTCCTAGATTTCATTTAGAGGCACCATCAAATTTGAGTTTATACCAACCAACTTGTGGTGGTATCCATACACATTTTCTTCCTTGTTCTTCTTTTGTATGTTCCTTGTTGGCCTACAAAGGGAGGAATTTTGGTGCAGGGGCACCAAGATCAGGCACAAGACCTCAGAAGCATACCAAGGTCACTAATAGATCCTTGGGTGGAGTTGAAGGAAAAATGACCATAAAGGGTCATTTGATATTGTAATAGACCTTAAAAGGTCATTTTATGTTATTTCAGGGCCTTTAGAACCATTAAGTTGTGATAAGTGTTCAATTTTTCCATATAAGGCATATGTGCCCTTGAGGCAAATTTGTAAGGGTTTGTAGGGTATTATGTGGGGTTTGATTATTGATCATTGAAATCATGGTGTAAAGATCTTTAATAAGACCAAATCAATGTAAATGTATAATATTGAATGGGAAGAACGGGAAAAAGTTGTCTAACTTGACAACTAGATTGTCAAGTAGACAACCAAGTTAGTATTAAGTGGGAAACTAACCAAAATATGGTTGAAAGGTGGTTGGGTGGTTGGATTTTGATCCAAGGAGGATAAAAATTCTATAAAATCAATGTAAATCCAAGCCATGAGAAGTGGTGGTCAAGATTGGGAAGAAGAGTCAATAAAAGTTTGAAATTCTGCAATTTTTCGTGATGTTTCTCTGTATAACAGTCTGAAAACATGGATTGTTTGGAATTGTTTTAACATTTTAGTAGTCCAACCTTATATTCATTGGAAAGAAAATTGAATAACCTTTAATTTGGATTTTGAATGAGCAATTTTCATTGAGTATAGTGAAATTTATTGTTATTTTGCTAAAAACTGCTATAAACCCTCATCTAGGATGTTCCAGGGTGATTTGATGTGAAAATAATAGTTTCGCATTGAAAAAAGTCTCCATCCTTGGGGGAAAGATGGTGGACATAATTTATATTGATTCCCCCATGTGTGCAGGTGTTTATTCAGAGTTTTGGCATGCACTCCATTGAAGGAAAGTGACTGATGATGGTTAGGTTGAAGGAATAACTATCTTGAAACGTTTAGTCTTAGTGCGGGGGACATATCTCCATATTAAACTTTTGGATCTGGAGAAATTTTGGATATGTTGGAGAGGGCCAAATTTTTCCAAATCTGACTAGAGTGATTGAAGAAATATGATTGACGTCAAAAGTTATGAATGACTATTATCGGGTCTATCTAAGGGGCAGTGACATGGCAGTTTGTGATGAATTATCTTCATGAATATGTTGGGAAAGTCTAATGAAGGGATTTGGTATTTTTTGGGGATGATACGAATCCATTTATTTTATTGAGGGACATGAAAACATATTTAAAAGGTGTAGAGTGGGTGGTGGCACAAAATGTTACTTGTGCACTCTGATTGCTCATGGTGTGGATTGGATCAATGTGGATGATCCTAGAGAATAACTAGTTGGTGTTGGATAGAACCCTATTGTAGTCCCTCAAATTTACATATTGAAAGTCCACCATACCACCTCTGCATCAAATTTTCAGACCATACCATTGTTTTCTTATTTTCTCATCCTCATTGGTAAATTTTATGTCTTTCTTCCCATTCATATTACTCCTATTAAATACTTCCACTGTACAAGCTTCTATTTTATTTGATAATTGATCTAGGCTGAATTGTTTATCTTTAAAAATTCTCTTATTCCTATCCTTCCATATTTCCAAAATAACAATCAAATGGGAAATAGTTTGGATCTTATCGTACATTCCTTTGCCCATCCTCAAAGGCCAACACCAAAACATTTCTAATAAGTTTCCTCAGAAAGTAGTTTTCAAACCAAGTTTGTGTGCTAACCAAGTCCAACACTTGTAATTGATTTCAAAAATTAACAGTATATGATCAACGATTTCACTTTCTTTTTCACATAAGAACATCTAGATTGGACCTGATATCCTATCTTGATGAACCATTCTGAGATTAAAAATATCTTTTATACTGCTTCCCAAGTAAACATACTAACTGTAGGTAAGAAATGCTTATTCCAACATAAATCATTGAGCATGTTTGTACTCTGCTCTCTTCTAGAGACAAGTGATTCATATCCTTAGTATTGTACTCTCCTTTTTTGGATTTTTCCCAAATTACTCTATCTGAATCATTAGAAGGATTTATTTTCCTTTCTCTTATAATTTCTTCAATATTATCTTTAAGTAATTCATTAAACCCAAATCATTAAAAGATTTCCATTGCCACCAAAAAATAGGTTTATTGTCCCAAACTTCAATATAGTCTTTAACATAAATGCCCCTCTGGATTTCTATAAGATCTATGGATGATTTGTCTGTAAAAATGGTTCTGAGAGGTGGAAAGGTCCCCCATGAGTCTTCCCTGAAAAGGGCCTTACAACCATTCCCTATGTCCCAAGTTAAATTATTTGTAATTACTTTCCTTCTTTCTAAAATAAAGTTACATATTCTTGAACCATTATGAGGTGATTTGTGTCTAAAGATACTCATTAGGTCCCTTCCATCTAAATATTTATGCCTCAATATTTTAACCCATTTGGCTTCTAGGTTTTTATATATTTTCTATACTAATTTATCCTGCAGAGCTAATTTCTGTTGGTTTATATTCTTGTATACTTAACCCTCCTTCTTCCTTGGGTTTATTAATATTATCCCAAGCAATCAATGCTAGTCTATTTTTATCATTGGAACCTTGCGAGAAAAATATTCTCAATTTATTATTTATTTATTTCTCTATACCTTTTGGTAAACTAAGACACTTCATTTGATAGATTGGAATAGCTGATAATACATATTTCATCATTACCATTTAACCAACATTAGCCAACCATTTCCCCTTCTATGATTCAACCTTCTTATCGATATTGTTAACAAATCTATCCCATAGATTAGTTGATCTAATGCCTTTACCTAGAGGAATCCCTAAATATTTACAAGGTAAAGATTCAATATTGAATTTGAAACATCTGCTAATATCCTTTTCTAGTCAGTTTGGAGTATTGCGAAAGTAGATTTTAGAATTTTCCTTATTTATTTGTTGTCCCAAGGCTCTAGAATATAGATTCAAAATGATTTTAATTTACTTATCTTCTAATATACTCGTCATACCAAAAAGTAATTTATCATCTACAAATTATTGGTAGGAACTCTAATGACCTAAAAGTGGTCACCTAAACCCTACACCCCTAATCTTAGTCTCCTTTCAAGAAATCCTAATCTTAATAATTCTAAGTCCTAATCCAAACATGCAATTCATCAATTTCAAGATAATCTGACCTGAATCATAAGTCCTAATTAATCATCATACTTAATTAATGAATTAATTCCTGAAAATACAATATATTGCAAAATAAACCTTAAGTTAATTATTTAATTGATATTATAATATATTAGTTAAATAAAATTACTAAATTGGCAATAAAATTAAAAAAGGAATTAAATTAATTAATAACAACAAAATGTGCATTTAAAATCAATTAAATCTTTAGAAATACATGGGATGTCATTAACTATTTTTTCAAACAAAATATGCATTTAACATCAATTAAATCTTTAAAAATGCATATGATGTCATCAACTGATTTTTGAATTTGAAATAAATCTACTTTATTCAGTTAATTTATTATCTTTTCTCATTTTGGAAACAAAGTTGTTAACTTAAAACTTATTTTGGAAGTTTCCAAAATAATTTATCAATCACTTTAGTTTATTGACTCTTTCGACCAATCATCATCTTTTGCATGGATTGTTCTTCCTCAAATCAAATTGTGCCCACTCTTTGGATTTTAATCTCGACCATCGATTCGATATAGATTTTATATAAAAGAGAGCCTCATTTCCTTCACAAAGGATCCCAACTTTTAGCTAATGTTATTATGCAGTTTTCATTTTAGCATTGTATAACTCTTTGATTGAATAATTTTTAGTTTACTTTCAACCATGTAAACCATAATCTAGAGTACATTTCAATTTGGTGCTTTAAAAAGAACAAAAAACATTTCAAAATGTGTCGTAAAATTAATCTAATTAGCTTGTGATCAATCTTGCATATTTATTTTAGAATAAATTATTTAGCTTTCTTCAAATTTTTTATTTAGGATCTAGTGTAGTGATTGTTTCTTGTGATGACTTGAGAGAAATATTCAAACTCCATCCCAGTAGTGTAATCACATAAAAATGCTCACCTAAATCCTAGACCCCCAATCACAATAAGTAATCAAGAAACCCTAATCTTGATAAATTCTAAGTCCTAAAACAAACTGACAAATCTTCAATCTATCAAATTTGAACTAATCTGACCTAAACCATAGGTCCTAATAAATCATCTTACTTGATTTATTAATTAATTCCTAAATTCAATACATTGGCAAATAAACCTTATGTTAATTATTTAATTGATAGTTCTGATATATTAATTAAATAAAATTACAAATTTGTCAATTAAATCAAAAAGGGAATTTGATTAATTAATTAAAACAAATATGCACTCAAAATCATTTAAATTATTAAATATGCATATGACATTATCAAATCCAGTTAACTAATTATCAAATTGGAAACAATCCAGTTCCACTCAGTTAACAGATTATTAAATTGGAAACAAATCTGTTTTATCCAGTTAACTTAATCTTATTTATCTATCATTTTGGAAGCAAAGTTGTTAACTAAAAATCAATTTGGAAGTTTCCAAAAAGATTGAATCTTTTGACCAATCAAATTTATTGCACATGGATTGTGCTTCCTCAAATTGAATCTGAGCCACTCATTTCCTCTAATCTTGATTTTCGATTTGGGAGAGATTTTCTATAAAAGAGAAGCTACTTTCATTCACAAAGATCTTAATTTGTGCTATCGTTATTATACTACTTTTAGCATTCAAGCATTTAGCATTTCATAGATTTTTTGATTAACTTTTGTTATTACTTTCAAGCATGAAAACTATAATCTTAGAGCACATTTGATTTGGGTTTTAAAAATCAATCATCATATTTCATTTGGTGCTTTAAAATTAATCTAATTAGCTTGAATGAACAAAAAACTACATTTGGATTTAGATTAATCAATCAATTTAGTTTCATCATTTATCTTTCTTTAAATCCTTTGTTTAGGATCTAATGTAGTCACTGTTTCTTGCGATGACCTAAGAGCAAGATTCAAACTCCTTCCTACTAGAAGGAAATAGATCAATTTATGTTAGTCATTTGTTTATTGTATTCAATTTAAGCTAACCATCTAATGATCTATAGATGTGTGTGTGTGTGTGTTTGCAACTTTCAGGTACTTACCTAAAACCATGCATACATTTTCGGTGCCCACAGTAGAGCTCAAACCTCCTTTTGAGGCAAATCTAACCCACATCTCCACTTAAACCAAATCTAACTCTACCATCACATTTATATATTTTTTTGGTTCATAATGACTATAAAATTACCTATACCTACCAAAATTTGAATGTATGGAAAAAACAATTCCCGAGTAGGGTGTACCCATAAAAATTGAGGTAGATTTTGCATCACTTCTGCATGCAAATCAAGGCGGCTTGTAGGCTTTCACTTAAAAATAATTGTTTTAGGGTTTCACCCTAATCCACTAGTGTTTTCCACCACAACCACCATCCCATTTCCAACACATAATCCTGAGCCTCCTTTCCTAAATCATGACCAGCCTTAACTTTCATTTCAAAATATACTTTGTGCATCCACATATTTAAAAAAGTAAAATAACACCCACGCC
>MU226110.1:319277-336602 GCA_018584345.1 Thuja plicata
CTTGATTAAGATTTTTGCCTCTTAATCTCAACGGTCCATTTTTATCTCACTTCTTATAAAAGGAGAGCTCTCTCCTTCATTTTCATATCTTAGGTTTTGGAGCTAAAGTTATGCTGCAAGTTTTCTACGTCATTCGAGAGCTTTCTTCATAGTTTTCATATTTGCTTTCATAGTTGCATTGTTATTTGCTTTCATAGTTTCATTTCATAGCTTAGATTTCCTTTTATGCAATAGAATAATCTCACATAGTCTAAATAGGAGGGCTTGGTAACACTTGTTCTTTCCTTTCATAGATTAGTTGCATTGTACTTGCATTTTCATAGCTTAGCTTGCATTGTCATTTAGATTTACATTGCATTGCATACATTTTGATTCTTGAGGATATTGGCATTCTTTCCCTTGTCTTCATTGTGAATCTCTCATTGTGTGGTTTATTGGCAAGGTCATAAGTTTATAGTTCTAGCTGAGAGCAATTTTACAAATCTTGCAACTCCATGCATAGAGAGCTATGGATCGATTTGTGATGGCTCGTTCTTGAGTTTCCTTGCATGTAAGGATTCATACAAGTGCACTATTTTGTGTGTACAATAGGTACCTAAATCCATCGTGGAAGAATTGCATTCTAAATCATCCAAAAGCTAAGGAAAATCAAACGCTATATGGTTTCCCAAGTCCCTTCTAAAGGACTTGGATACAAAAAGAAAATAAAAAGTTATGTGGACTCCCAAGTCTCTCGTAAAAGGATTGAACAAAAAGGAAAAGTCAATGTTGGCATCCAAGATTCCAAATTCGTCCACTTAATCTCCATCTAAACATCTCCCATCTTCTAACTCTATTTTGGGTCTTTATGTCCCAAAATCCATTACCTTGAATACTTCACCCTCTTCTCCATCCATCTTAGGTCCTTGTGTACCAAGATCCATATCCACTCATACATCAAAGCCTCAAGCTATTCCGTCAACTTTTCCTCCATCCATCCACTACATTTCAAGTTGTGTGCCAATGTTGATCTTATCACCATTTCCATCTACCTCTACACAAATATTTCAATACCTTATCTAATATCCCACACCTACCTCCTACCCATCCATCCCATATCCTTCCATCCCTCTTATCCAATCCATCACATAAATCCTTGGCTACAATATCCCTTATCCTCCATATCATTCTTCCCTACCATCGCGCTATCAACATCTTTGAGCATACTTTGAGTGGCCTTGGCCCATCATAGCATATCTTTCCAAGGAGAATTATTTAAAGAGAAAGAGACTTAAAGTTCCTCCATAAAATTGAAAGTACAAAATAATTAAAAAGGAAAAAGTGCCTTGGTGAAAATTGGGTAAACAGACACGTTGGTAGAAAAAGTAAAGAGAAATCAATCCTTCCTATGGTTAAAACTACTTCTTGTGGCACCTTGGATAAGTACCATGATGAAAACCTAGCAAACAGGCATCATGTGTAATTCCTCCTACTTGCACCCTTCACTTGGGGGAAATTTCCTTCCATTTCATCATATCCACCATATCTTACATCCAGATAGCATGTAAGAATCCATGTCCCTTCAAGTGATCTTGACAAGGTTGAGCTTATCCATGAGAATCTTGTATCCTGACATTCATTATCCCTTCCATCAGCCTATTCACTTTCTCTGATCCATGGTACCTTATCTTGATCTTTCTTATCCCAAGTCAATACTCACTATCCATAAACATCCTTTTTACTAATCCCAAAATATTCACTTACACATCCATCACCCCTTATCCTGATTGCGATATCATATCTATATCCTATCCAAAATTGACCCCTTGGTCTTGATCAAAATGAAGAACTAAAAATACAAAATTGTTTCTCAAAAGTATCTTGACATGTCCACCCTTTTGGGCTACATGATTTTCATGATATCAAGTCATTATCTTATATGCTATCCAACAACGCTCTATGAACCTACATTTCTATATTCTTTTTTCCCTAGCTTGGGTAATCTTGAGGAGACTATCTTTGAGGGTCGCATTAATCCTCTTCATCCATAATTTTCTATTTGCCTAATCCATCAACTTTCTAATCCATCTGTAACATTCTACACCTTTCTAGATATTGGGGGCAAACCAATGTGATCTTTCTTGAGCATGAGTAATCTCTAAAAGATAGAGAAGACTAAATATTGGAAAAATTCTTGAAAAGAAATTATCATCTTGGTGAAAACCTAGGAATAGGCACCTTGATGCATCAATCAAAAAAATCAAAAAAAGAAAAAAATCAAACAATGAGAAAGTGAGAAAATACAAAAAAAATTGTAAAAGAAAAAAAGGGATGGTGACATAGACATGCTTACCAGGTTTTCAATGATCACATCATCAAGTAAGACCCCATTGCTTGGGGCATCTTAGCTCCATCACATCACATCAAGTTGATATTATCATAAATCAAAAGAAACCTAATCAATTATCTTATGTACTAATGGATACACTTGAAACCAGATAGATCGGTCTTAGATGAGTCATTAATTTTTGAAACCAGGCACATTGATCAAATTGGCTTCATCGCTTCAAATCAAGTCAGTTTATTCTAAATAGCATCTTTTCCAAGTAGGTGAAAACCTAGTAAATAGGTGCCTCTTGTCTACAGTGCTCCATCTATCAATACTAAGTCTTGGAAATCCTTTGATTTAGTTTCTACATATCTTTCACTCACTTTCATGACACTTTAATTATTCTGGGAACCCTCCTGGCTTGAAACCGATCCAGGGTCATAGTTTGGAGGCAATCGAATTGGCTTTGTTCTCGTAGTATGAGTCAAGTCAGTCATCGCAATCAGAGTTTTTTACCATGGGGCATAAGTCCCCAAATTCGATTGCATCTTTGGATTACATAAGAGTTATTAATCTTGTCATTTGTGAAGGACATCTCACCACTGATGCAATAGGTGTTTCTCATGTTCACCCTAATCAAAAGTGTTTCTTAACACTCTCTTTGGATGCATCTGTGTTTCTTAACACAAATTGGATGTACCACAAACATTAAAAAAAATAAAAATTTATAGCACTCAAACATAATGCACTCACAAGCATGACATTGTTTCTCCACACCTCATGTACATATACACATCTGAAAATGTTGAAACTGGCTGAAGTATGCTGACCTTCTATTTCTATGCTATCTATTTTCATTGATTTATAGTCAATATTTTCTTTTTCTACTGCTTGTTGGTGTGGTACCGATTGTCCAACAATGTCAACTAAACATGTTGTATGTGATAAGAGCTCTACCATTAAGTCAGAGACACCTCACATCCCTCGATCTTGTTTACTTGCATGCCAAGGTGAGGTAAGAAATATCTCCTTGATTTTTATTTCTCTGTTTGTTTACGCAAGATCACACTCATGGTTATCTTGGCTTTGAATATCATGATACTGGTGTAATCTTGCAACATCAACTCAAAATAATGTTCAGGTCATCTTGTCTTTTGTTCCCCAATGCTTACGTTAGTTTCTCATATCTTATCCAATGTAAGTCATATTCATATGCTTATAGTCACACTGGAACCTATAAGGATTGTATCAACTCTGATATTCCAAATAAACTCATTGATGAAACTTTCCAATGCTAAAGGTTCAGTGACTAAACCATAGGTTGCATTCATGTTAGTCTTGCATATGCATTTGCATCTGCATGGTGTTGAAAACTACATAATATCAATATGTCTCTCCAATATGAAGGATCTGAGATTCTTATCGATCAATCTTCTTTTTGTCAAGGGGTTAGTTGTGTGTTGATTGACATGATAATGAAACCCCTATCTAATTTGATTGTCCTGATTCTATTTTAAGGATCGAAATCAAAATATGAAATTGACCACTTGCACAACCAATAAAAATCTCTCATGTTTTCTTCTAATCAATCCTTGTATCATACTTTTGGTCAATCTCAGTCAAACATGACCTCCCATCAAGTATAGATTCTATCCTAACCACTTGGGACCTATTTATAATCAGATCAACTTCTTCTTGAATCATACTAATAATCAAATTGATTCTCATCACTAGGGCACCTAGCCATATTTCAATTTCACTCCCAAGGGGGCAAGATTAGGAAATCAACATTCCAATGATCACATCCTCCATCAAAACCCCATCGCTTGGGGAATCTTAGCTTCATCACATCAAATCAAGTTGATATTATCTTAAAATCAAAGGAAACCTAATCAATGGTCTTATACAGTTGTGAATACATTTGAAACCAGACAAGATCAGTCTTATACAAGCTATATATTATTGAAACTAGATACATTGAACAAATTGGCTTCATCACTTCAAATCAAGTCAATTTGCTTGCTAATCAAATATCTTAATGATAATCAGTTTCATCACTTCAAATGAAACTCGTTATTCATTCAAACCAATCAAAAGGTTTATGAGTTCTTGACAGATGTTCAGTTCATCACATAAAATCAAACTGAGCATTTTGTTTATATCTTTTGATCGATCTTCATCCAATCAAGCTCAAAATCAGTCTTCTTCAAAGGAATGGTTTCATCACTTCAAATAAAATAGAGCATTCTATTTTATATCTTTTTATCGATCCTCATCCAACCAATCTCAAAGTCAGTCTTCTTCAAAAGAATTGTTGCGTCACTTCTAATCAAACTATTCTGGGTCTTCTCGCTAATAGGCCTTTAAATCAATACACTGATTGCACATCAATTCAAAGAGGGGAAATTTAATCACATAAAAATGGTTGCTTGGCTAAATAATTTTCTTAGAAACGCATAACATTGGACTACTACTTCAGGATTGGAAACCCTAAATGGTTGCTAAGTAGATTATTTAATCTCATTTAATTATCGACCAGGGACGTAAACTTGGAATGGTATTTGCAAAGTATATTATTCAAACCTTCTTGATTATCATGGATAAACCTATGGAATTAAAATACATTAAGCTTCAGGAATGTATACTATCTCAAGTAAATGCATTTAATCTAAGAATACAACAATCATGAATAGGGGTTACTCTACTCGCCTATGCTGTAGGAACAGTCCACCAGTTCTGTTACCAGTGGCTGTAGGAACAACAGAGTTCTATTTACTTCTTAATGAACAAGGAAATAACTTCTAATCTAATAAAATGATTCACTCACCAAGTGGGCCCCCTTGAATTAGTGAATAGAAATGCAATCAGGATAAGAGACTGAAACTCAAATTATGCACTCTATTTATTCATGGAGAAAATGTACTTGGAAAGTAAAATAGTGTTACAATGTCAACTTCTATTCCATAAATTATATCAACTAACTCATGACTCTTAGAGTTACGAAAGTCATCTTATTTAAAGAGAAACTACACTACTCCCTAAATATAGGATCACTCCATTAATGAGGATCACTAATCGATACAAAGTGCTCATAACAGAAAATATCGAACAATAAGAGTAAGTCTTCAAGTTCTACTAGAATATAGCATGCGGTGGTTCTAGATCTATGTGTTGTGTTTACTCAGGAACTGAATTGACTTGTTCCTCTGTGAAAGTACTATGGCATTCCCTTCTTCAATCATTTACTTAATTCCTTTGATAAGATGGCACTTTTGCAGTAACGGCTGTCATTGACTCCTTCAGCACCACACTTATATTCTTGAATGTGCCATGACTTGATTCCTACAGAATGGTTAGCATGCACAACTTTTGACACATAAATATATTTTATCATTTAATACTAAGAAAGAAGTGTTAGTTTCTATTTGATACTCTTGCATGACATTCGGCTATAGCAAGGAGACTACCCATGAACATAGCATAGGAGATAGTATTATTTACTAGCATGCAACTACTTATATCCTGCAACTTCTATCCATCAGTTCCAAGAAAAATACATCATGTCCCTACCATCCATTTTCCTACTTGTGTCTTTACATATATAAAATATACATATAAAATCATAAGTTTAAAGTCTCTGTTTCATAAGAAAACTCTTGGAAAAGAAAGTAAGAAACATGGAAAAGATGAACTTTTAAGGGGCTCATCATTCCCCCCAACTACACTATTGTTGGTCCCCAACAATTATGAAATTATGGATCCTAGTCCTAAGCCTCAGGTCATTGGTGGTCTTTTCACCTAGTTCATCAACAACATAGTTGAAACATCCATGGTTGTCCTGAAGCCTATCCCACCTCTATCTTTCCTCAATCATATCATGATCTTCTACACTCTCATTTATTGCCAATAAAGGTTGCAGGAGGATAGAATGTTGAAACCTTAACAATAATGCAGCTATGTTCACCCCAGCATTATAAACCATGGGGCTCGATGAGTAGAAAGAGTTAAATTTTTTGGAGAATGAGGTTCCCTAATTTTTAAGTCATGGTGTATCTATATCTACCTCTGTTTTCAAGCTGCAATCATGGCCTCAATATCTTGTGATTAATATTGTTCCCAATCTGTGTATACCTTCTCTCTGATTGGAAGGAGCTTGTGAGACCCACTAGGATTCATTGTGATTGAGATGCAATAAAATAAAGTCTGCGTAGAGCTCTGAACTTCAAGTCTCATCACGAGGGGTGTGTCTATCTCAGTGTCTCTATATGGTAGGGCCTGGTGCTCCTTGCTAATCTCATTCTGAATCTAGGACATTACCGCCCTCAGCTGAACATCTCCCACATACAAAAGTGAATTCCAATCCCTATTGTTGGGCACATCTAAATTGTGTAAATAGTATTCACATAACAAGTTTTTGATGGGCATGGGTGCTGACTAGAAGGCATCATAAAATTAGTGAAGTGTAGCAATTGAAGGATTTAATCCCTCTACAATCCTTGTCCATTGAAAGCTAATAAATTGTTCCTTAAGTAATAAAGCATAAACTGGAGATGGTGACCTACATGCCATTGTTGCAGGAACCAATTCAGTGATCTGCTCAATTCTCCCTTCCAATACTATAATTTGATTTGTTTTATATTCAAGTGGATATGCCTATTCCTCAATTATTCTTTTCACTTTTTCTATTTCTAGTTCCCATTGTACCTTTTCCCATGTGAAGTTTTGGTACATATTGAATCCTGCTGCTAAAGGTGTGGATAAATACGGTGGTGGCATGGGTTCTTGCTAAAGAATATTAATCCACCTAGATGTAGGTTGAGGGATTTTTCACTGAATCCTCTGCTTGGCAGGATTCATCAATGTAAGCTTTTCCTCTCCATATGACAAGGGTCTTTATTGAATCATCCACTTGGGATGACTCAACTACTTTGACCAGTGTGTGGAATCTGTCTCTACTCATTTTTTCAAACACCTCCTCAATAATGTCCTCATCTACTGTAGGGAATTCATCAGGGGGTAGGTTTTCTAAACTATCATCAAAATCATGCCCAAAAAAGTTTTTGAGAAACCCCCTTGTTTCCTTAGAATCCTTATCACTCTCTATGAGGATGCAATCAATTGAGGCTTTTGTCTAACTTACTGGTACCTGCAGAAAGTCTAGCACTTTTCATGATAGGGGTTTGAAAAGAGCTTAGAGGATCCTTGCATTTCTTCCTACTGGAGGATGCATCCTCCATAATGGCTATATGAGGTTCTTCTAGTGTCACCTCCTTGGGAAAAGGCAAGATTTCCTCATTTATATTTCCAACATTTTCATTACTAGGTAGCTGTTGTTCTGGAGTCATACCCTCTATCTCTATGGTTTTACCTTTATCCTTCATGACAGTAGACCTAATTTCTTTATAAGGTGAAGTATCAGGGGTGACATCGGCTTCCCTAGTTTTTCCTTTCTTTTTATTAGACACGGGAGTACCAACATTGCAAGCTATTTTCCTAGAAAGGGTAGGTCTAGAAGAAGATGCTTCAGGAATGGTCCCTATTTTTTGTATTTCTTTATGAACCCCCATTGTCATATTAACCCTTCTACCTACACCATGGCCTCTAGGGAAAACCACTCTAGATTCTATTTCTTTGACGGCCAAGAATTCTTCCCAAGTCCCAATTGATTGTTTAATTAACTCCCTTTCTACAACTAGCTTAATTAAACAATGATGGGAAATAGATTGAGCTTTTCCTGACTGTACAAGAGATGCCTATTTTTTCACAATATTAGAAAGAAAACTAGGTAAGTTTACTGGCCCATTTTCATGGTGGAGGGCACTCAGAATCTTGAAATGTAGTCCATGCAGGTACTTGCAATGACCCTCACAAGTGAACTAGGATATTATGAATGTAGTCAGCTGCATAAACTCCATGGGTAATGATGTTGTTTAAGTTCCTTGCTTCTTATCAATATCCAACTGTGGGTCACCATGTAGGGTAAACTCTTCCATGGCTGAGTGCAAGTCAATATCCTTACTCCATTTTTCTCCTTCCTATGGAAACTTTGAAACCTCTACCATGATGTCCTCTGAGAATTCTATCCTTAGACCCTTCAATACTGCAAACCCATTGTTCAAAGTATTTAGAAATTGAAAAGCAATTTCTTCATCAAAGCCATTAAGGCTTAAGTAGTAATCCAATCATCCCAATAATCTTATTAGCTTGGATGAACAAAAAATTTCATTTGCATTTAGATTAATAAATCATTTTAGTTTCATCATTTAGCTTTCTTTAAATCCCTCATTTAGGATCTGGTGTAGTAACTATTTCTTGCGATGACCTAAGAGAAAGATTCAAACTCCTTCCTACTAGTTGGGAATATATCAATTAGGTTAGTCATTTGTTTATTGTATTCAATTTAAGCTAACTATGCAATGATCTATTGAAGTGTGTGTGTGTGTGTGTGTGTGTGTGTGTGTTTACAGCTTGCACGTACATACCCAAAACCACACATACAACTAGAAGGAAATGAGCTGATGTTGGTTAGCCTAGATCATTTCAGTATTCTAATTTTATCATTTTATAATAAGCCAACCACGTAAAGACTCAAATAATGCAAAAAAAAATGAGTGGCAACGGCTTAGGAGGCAATGGCCATGGCGGCCATGGCCATGGGTCTCGAGGGTTTGACAGAAACTGATTAAACTTCTCCTGTAGAGATTCCCATAGATACAACCTTTAGATTCCAAAGAAAATGTTCTGGGATCCCTTTAGAACCCACAATACAAATGGTACCCTTTGTTCTTTCATCTCTCCTCAGACTTGGAAGGGCCCAATAGCAGACCCTCACTCTTCAGCCAGGGGCTTTAGTGGAGGGCACATATATAACAAACAGTTGCATGATGGTTGGGTTTCTTCAAGGCAAGACCTATCGTGGTCTAATGAAAATTTCTAGAATGGAAGGAAAAGGGAGAGAAGACATTATTGGAATAGAAACAGGTCCCTAACCCTTCCTAATCCTTTCAACTTCAAAGAGATTGAATCTAAGTTTTGGAGGCCGAAAGAATTGGGTTCATCAAAACTAGTTGATAATGTCCAAATGAAGACATAGGCTTCGAAGGTAGATGACACCCTCCTTATTAAATCTTTGTCTATTGTTATAAACAATCTATAGTGGTCAGAGTCTGTGATTGATTTAAAGGAAACAACCTTCTTCTTGAAATGGCTTGGCCCATGGCCATCCCTCAGTAAGATCCAATCTTTAATATAATCCAACTGGGGGAAAAAATTTGAACTCAAAACCCTCAGGAATGAGTACCTCTTGGTGGTTTTCCCCTCAAAGGTAGACAAGGAATGGATATTAAAAGGAGCACCCTTCTCTTTGGATGGTCTTGGCTTCTACATCTATGACTGGAAGCCTGATTTTAATCTTGATAAAGAGGAAGTGGAAAACATTGTCATATGGATAAAACTCATCAACCTCCCATGGGAATACAAGAATGAGGAAACCCTAAAATCAATAGGGAATATCATTGTTCTTTTCCTGAAAGCTGAAGAGGTGGTCGATAGAAATGATTTTTACATTTACACCAAAATCTTAGTTAAAATGCAAAAATGTTAACAAATCCCAGACATGGTGGTGTTAGGGTCTGCTAATGGTGAATGGAGACTACAAGTTAAGGTTGAAAAGGCAAACTTGTTAACCGAAGCCACTAGAGCTCAAGGTAAAGGCAAAGGTCTTGAAGTGAATGATTGCATTGATTGGATTAAGGAATGTGAAGCATGTCTAATGACTCAACCTCAGTGGTCGATCATCTATGAAGAGGACATGATTTTTAACAAAGCAAAGGAGTTCATTTCCTCTTTTACTCCAAATAATCATGCTATCCCTATGGTGAATAACAAAATCATAGTCAACTCCCCAAAACCCTCCCTTCAGATGGAATGAGGCAGTCACATCACCACCCAAGTGGTGAAATCAACCACATTATCTCTCATTGTGCCTGACTCTATTGACATCAGGTCACAGTCACCTAACCACTTGAAAGACAAGATGGGTAACAATTGTGACTTTCCCGATCATCCAGACTCTACTGTAGTTGGTGTTGACCTCTTGACAGGTTGTGTTAGGTTCCCTCCTCTACCTAATTATAGAGATATTGAAATGTCTCTAGCCAAATCCAGAGATGAATCTCCAGGTGATCTTCCCTCCTCTATGCCTTCGGCTCTAAATAGGGATGCACCCAAGCTCAACCCTTTGGCCAAACCTGATCGTGGCCTAATTAGTAGCTATAAAATATCCTCTCACTTGTTGTTTATCTATAGACCTGTTCCCAGGCAGTCTTCTCAGGAACGCACTAGATACTTTCACCCCATCCTAGCTGCTCTTAATCAACTTCAAGATCCACAAGATATGTCTCCTTATATTCGGAATGAATATATTAATCTTGAAGGACAAATCCCCCCATTCACAATTAGGAAAGTTCTCTAAATGATGCCAAAGATAGTGGAGATAGCCTCCTTGATATGACCTCTAATGTTAGATACTTTAGTGATGAGGGAGATTGTGAATTTTTGGGAGAGGACACAATCAATGTCTTGGAACAAAGGGGATTAAATCCTTCTATGTCTCTGATCAAAACACCAAAACTAGGGGAACAGAAGAGAAGGGGGAGGAAATCCACCAAAGAAAGGCTGGAGCAAGCTGGGTGTGTAGCAGACCAATCAATACTACTGAGATCAGGGAAAAGGTTCACTTTTTTCTGAAAGTAATGAGACTCCTCTTATGGAAATTCAAGGGCTACAATTCCCCTAAAATGTCTCACTCACACAAACAAGGGCTTGATCAAGTGAGGGAAGATATCATTTTACTCTAAGAAACCAAACTCAAGGGTGATGACATCAAGTTCTTTCAGAATATATTTTGTAGATGGAAAAGCCTTTTCTCAAAAGAAAATGGGGCCTCTAGAGGCCCTAGTATTCTTTGGGATGACAGGGTGGTGGAGGTAGTCCTACTCAATGAGTCTTTAAACTGGCAATGGATTGAGGTATCTTCTAAGCAATTGCTTTCTCGCTTTTATTTATTCAATGTTTATGGCCCTAATAACCCTAATGAAAAGAAAGCTTTATGGAATGAATTATCAAATCTCCTCATGGACAAGGAGGAGGATCTCTTTATGTTAGGTGGGGACTACAATGCCATTCTCAGCCCTTCAGACAAGAAAGGTGGCAAGGGATGGCTAAGCAAAAGCAAGAATGACTTTGCTGAATTTTTTCTTAATAATGGGTTAACAAAACTAAAGTTCAGATCTAGTAATTTCACTTGGACCAACAGGAGAAGTGGGTTCACAAATATTGCAGAGAAGTTAGATAGATTTTTTCTTATGGGTAACTGGGAGGATCAGGACTAGTTATGCACAACAAATATCCTACCAATTACTAGCTTAGATCACTATTCGATTCTCTGTAATATACAACAAGATGTTAATCCTGACCGAGCCCCATTCAAATTTGAAACAATGTGGTTGCGGGCAGCTAATTTTCAAACCAACATTGAACATTGGTTGAATAATTCCCCAAAACAAGAAGGAAATAAGTCCTTCATTTTCTTTAAAAAGCTTCAATATATTAAAGACCAGGTTAAAATTTGGAATAGAGAGATTTTTAAAGATATTTTGTGGAAAAGATGCAACTAGAAGAGAGCCTACAATCTTTTAATGATAAGATCATAGCTGAAAGCATGGATGAAAAATCTTATTTGGAGGAACAAAATCTTTTAAGACTTTACAAAGAAGTGCTGGCCAAAGAAGAAATCCATTGGAAACAAAAATCTCGAGAGACCTGGCTTAAAGAAGGGGATCGTAATACTAAATTCTTCCATAAAACTATCAAGACTAGAAGAGCAGGTAACAAAATCTATAATATCACTAATGAGTAGGGGGTTACCTCCTCAGATCCCAAGATTATAAATTAGGAAGCTGTAAACTTCTTCCAAGAGACTTTTAATCAAGATCAGGTCCCTAGGCAAGATGATGAGGAATTGTTCAACCTCATCCCAAATACTATCACAGCAGCACAGAATGAAAATCTTATGAGCCCTGTCTCTTATGGAGAAGTTGGGGAAGCCTTATTTGACATGGGAGGAGACAAAGCCCCAGGCTCGGATGGCTTTCCAGCAATATTTTTTCAAAAAACTTGGGACATTTTAGGAAAAGACTTATGGCAAATAGTTGAAGAATCTAGAGCTGAAGGGTTTATTTTAAAGGATTTAAATAACACTTTCATTGCTTTGATCCCCAAACAATCGGTAACTAACTCTTTTTCTAACTTTTGACCTATTGCTTTATGTAATACAGTTTATAAATTTATAGTCAAAGTGGCTGCAATTAGGCTCAAGCCCATTCTTAAACATATAATCTCTGAAGAACAGAGTGGGTTTTCTCCCAATAGATCTATTTTTGAGGGAATCATTATTGTACATGAAGTAGTGCACACAGTTAAAGCTACAAAAGTCAATAGAATGTTGATTAAACTTGATATCAAGAAAGCCTATGACCATATTAATCGGGATTTTTTTCTAAGGCTACTACTAAAATTTGGATTTGCAAAGGGCTGGGTGAAATGGATAGCCAGCTGCATTAACACCCCCAGATTTTCTATCCTTGTGAATGGTAGTCCTCAAAGTTTTTTTGAAACCTCAAAAGGAATCTGATAGGGGGACCCCATTGTCACCTTCCTATTTATAATTATGGCTGAAGTCTTGGGTAGACTTATCACCAACAAAATATTGAATGGCAATTGGAAAGGGATCAAGATTGCTGCAAGTATTCCCCCCTCTACACATCTTCAATTTATGGATGATAACCTCTTGATGGGAGTTGCTTCACTTCCTGAAGCTCATGTCATAAAGTCTACCTTAGACCATTATAGTAGGGCCATGGGTCAGAGTGTAAATAGAGTAAATTAGAGATTTGTTCTTTCATACGACCAAAAATATGCAAAAACAAATTAGTGATATTATGAAAATCAAGATTGGCAAGCTTCCGAGCAAATATCTTGGAGTGCCTTTATTTGATGGTGCCTCCAAACCAAACCTTTGGAAATATCTTATGGATTCTTTCTTTAACCATATGGAGGGTTGTAAAAGTAGATGGCTAACATCGGAAGGCTGAAATATTTTACTCCATGCAGTGGTGATAGCCATCCCTATTTACTCTATGAGCAGCTTCAAGAACCCTCACAAATTTTTAGATGCCATTGCTAAAAGAATAAGGAAATTATTTTTGAATGGGGTGGAAGAAGGAGACAAATGGCCTCTTATCATTTGCAGTAAGATTTGTAAGAGGAAGCAGAATGGGGGAACTAGACTAAAATACTTGCAAAAGATGAACCTGGCTTTGGGAGCCAAACTGGTTTGGCATATGTGTTGCCAACTAGATAGTTTATAGGTCAAGATACTTTGATCCAAATACTTGGACTCTTCACTGGATGAAAGAATCCTCACCATTGTTAAACCCCCCAAAGGCTCCGCAATATAGAATTTTCTTTTAGATATCAGATCTATCATCACTAGACATGTCTCTTGGCATGTTGGCAAGGGTAACAAAGCTTTGTTCTGGGATGACTCTTGGAATAATCACCCAATTTTAAAAGAAGATAGAAGATTTGATTATATGAGAACTCTCTTCACCAAAAATTGGGGCTCTAGGGTGGAGGGTTACCTAGAATGTAGGGAGTCCCCTCTTGGCCCCATGTGGCAATGGAAACCTTTAGATGGTCTTCTCATCTCTGCCCCACAGAAAGACCTTATGGAAGATCTTCTTAATAAAAGAAAATTCACTAGAACTGAGCATTCAGATAAGATTATTTGGAGTAAAGCCAAGAGTGCAGATTATTTAATAAAGCTCAGGTTCTAATCCCAAGAGACTAAGGAGGATTTATTAACTTGGAACACAAAACTATTATGGGATAGCCACTACTTACCAAAGGCAGGAACCTTTGCATGGATAGCAGTGCAAAGAAGGATTTTAACAGCTAAAATAAGGAAAAATTTTGGTCGCCAAGGTCCTACTTGGTGTGTTATATGTAAATCAGCTCAGGAAGATGTGGATCACCTACTTTTTCAGTGTCCTTTCTCAACTGCATGTTGGGATATGGTTAAATAAAAATTGGGGTTGATCAAACCCTTTCAGCAGGGCATCAAATAAGTGTTCCAAAGTTGGCCGATTCCATAAAAGAAAACAGCATTATCTAGGTTATGGAATGCATGCCCCTCCATCATCATTTAGGAAATTTGGAAAGAACATAATAGGTGCATCTGTCAAGATAAGGAAAGATCTCTATCTAGCATCAAGGCGAGAATTTATAGTTCTATTCAAGAGACTATAAAAGCTGCTCTCACCACCTCTATGAGTAGTTTTCTTTACACCAAGGCTAACAGGGAATTGCACTATAATTGGCCAAGTTTGAAACTTAGGAATGATAATATTAAAGATTTGCATGTTCAGATTATTAAAAGATTAGAGTTGGAATGGGATAAACTGAGTCCAGGATGGGTCAAAATTAATTTTGATGGTGCCTCTAAAGGGAACCTGGGACCCTCAGGGGTTGGTGTTGTTGTCAAAGATAGCAATGGAGATATTCTTTCTCTATCTGCTCAGAGGCTCAACAATGGAACTAATAATGAAGCTGAAGCCAGGGCTACATTATTGACATTACAATTGGTTAAAAAGTTGAACCTTCATAAAATACATTTAGAAGGTGATTCACATATAATAATCACTGCACTCAAAAATGGGGTAGCCAATGCATGGCATCTTAAGAATATGATTGAAGAAATATCTCATCTCCTTTGCTCATTCCCAGACTTCAAAATCTCCCATGTCCTTAGAGAAGGAAACTAGGAGGCTGATATAGTCTCCAAATGGGCTATAAGTCCTATGATGAGCAATGAGCCCTGTTTTGAAACTTTCTCTAATGAGATTTTTTTTTATGCAGGATGATGCCCATGTTTCTTGATATGACTTATTATGTAGGTGATGCCTTCGACATGTATGCACCCTAAAATGGTTGCCTAGACTTTGGGCCCCATTTTATTATTTTATCAATTTATCAATTTCTGAATCAATGATTTGGAACATTCTCAATTCAAACCAATTTCCTTGATCAAATTGTAATTAATTCAATTATTCAATTATTTTAATATTTCCTAAGGTTTGATCATTTTTATCTAATTAAAAGATTTAATCTCTCTTTTAATTAAATAAAATTCCTCTTATTTAATTAAAAGATTTAATCTCCCTTTTAATTAAATAAAATTCCTCTTTTTTAATTAAATTCAATTTCCCCCATTTAGTTAAATAAAATTCTTCTAATTTATTTAGTTGAAAGAAAACCCCTCTTTTAATTAAATAAATAAGAAATCCCCACTTACAGCACTTTATTTGTTGAAAAGGGAAATGAATTAAATTAAAAATTAAATAAAAATCCCTTTTTCAACACCCCCTTTTAAGTGGTGGTATTTTTGCCTCTTAATTGTAGCCTTTGATTTTTTGCCTCTTAATCTCAATCGTTCACTTTTCTTTAAAAGGAGACCTCTCCTTCTCATTTTCATATTAGAATTTTTAGTATTGTTATGTTGCAGGTTTGGAGAGCAATTTTGGAGGAGCATTTGAGCACTTGAGCTTGGATATTGCAACTTCTCTCTTCTTGTCTCATTCTTCTTGCATCGATGGCTATCCATGTAGATTAGATTCATATTTTATTTCATAGATTAATATTGCATTTGCATTTCCTTTCATAGTTTAATCATGCATTGTTATCATTTAGACTAATTTCCTTTCATGCATTCAAATCTCTCGTTTCATGGTGTATTTGCAATAGACACAACTAGGTCAATCTTAGGGCCTTCATTTTACATTTTTACACATCTATGATTAGAGACCTATGGATCGATATTTGAGGCCTCATTCTTGAGCAACCTTGAATGGAATGATTTATAGAAGTGTGACAACATTTATGCACACATTTTTGGCACCCACCGTGGGGCATGATGCTCTTGATTTTTCTCCATTTTATTTAGATCTCATATTTTCTAATCTTTAGATGGTTATTTTATTGAATTTTTTCAAGCCCAACCCTTTTGCAGATTTGCTTCGAGATGAAAACCATAGATTTTCAATGAGTTGATCATATCTCCCAAATGGCTTAGATTTTTGGTCAAAAATGTTTTTGCAGGTTGGTAACATATCAGAGAAGCTTTAGTAAAAAATGTAGATTTTTCAGAGGTAATTTGTATTTTTTATAATTTTTTATTTTTTTTTCATAAAAAAATCAATTTTTGGCACATATCAACATATTTTTTGGAAATTTTTACATTTCTAGAATGGTCTTGAAATTATACATGGGGTCCGTTCATTGTGTTTTTAATTTAGAGGTCATATTATAGCTCATTTGGTCAATTTATAAAAACTAGTCTATTTTAGGAAAGTGGCTCACTAGGGCACAAATGAAAAGATGTTTTTAAAATTCTGACATTTTTAGAAAGCTCTTTGTTTTTTAATAAGGGTCTCTTTTCTATATTTGTGGTTTGGGATCTGAATTCATAGCAAACAAATCAGATCTTGTTGACTAGGTCAAAATTTAAAATTAAAAAAAGGGCATTTAATGATTAACTTTCACTTATTTTTCACATGGTTCAATGCATGATGTGAGTTTTCATTTGGATTATTTTATAGTTATTATTTCTCTTAACAATTGATTTTTAGATCTAACCCAAGGGTTTGCATAAGTTGAATATACATTGCATATCTTTTTTGCTTGTTTGCTTGTCTTGTTCATTTGAAGGTTCATGGCTTGCTTTCATGGAAAATGCTTAAAAAAAAAAGGTAAAATCTACTAAGCGCATTGCGTTGGACTTGAGGTATTTTGTTACATCTCTACAACATTTGGATTTTGGGATTAAAAATAAACCTTTCATGTGTTTGGCTTGAGTGTTTACATGCTTTCATAGAACACATTTCAATTGATGCTCTTAA
>MU226110.1:344089-361490 GCA_018584345.1 Thuja plicata
GAAAGAAAACCCCTCTTTTAATTAAATAAATAAAAAATCCCCACTTAAAGCACTTTATTTGTTGAAAAAGGAAATGAATTAAATTAAAAATTAAATAAAAATCCCTTTTTCAACACCCCCTTTTAAGTGGTAGAATTTTTGCCTCTTAATCGTAGCCTTTGATTTTTTGCCTCTTAATCTCAATCATTCACTTTTCTTTAAAAGGAGACCTCTCCTTCTCATTTTCATATTAGAATTTTTAGTATTGTTATGTTGCAGGTCTGGAGAGCAATTTTGGAGGAGCATTTGAGAACTTGAGCTTGGATATTGCAACTTCTCTCTTCTTGTCTCATTCTTCTTGCATCCATGGCTATCCATGTAGATTAGATTCATATTTTCTTTCATAGATTAATATTGCATTTGCATTTCCTTTCATAGATTAATCATGCATTTTTATCATTTAGATTAATTTCCTTTTATGCCTTGCAATCATATAGATTAGATCTCATTTTCATGCATTTGAATCTCTCGTTTCATGGTGTATTTGCAATAGATACAACTAGGTCAATTTGAGGGCCTTCATTTTACATTTTTACACATCCATGATTAGAGAGCTATGGATTGATATTTGAGGCCTCATTCTTGAGCAACCTTGAATGGAATGATTTATAGAAGTGTGACAACATTTATGCACACACGATAATTTGCATATTGTAATTATTGATGTGACTCTTACAATTGAACCACGACTGCTAGTGAAAGGATGTTATTCTGCTATTTGCAGAATGGTTTGTTCAATGTGTCTGCTGCAAGTGGATGACATCTTCTGCTGAAAGTTCAAATGGACAACTCTCTAACTACTCTTCCTGAATCGGTAGTGTAACTTTCCTATCAAGGACTACTGTCATATTAGGGAGGATAGTTTTCAGCACCTTTCAGAGAACATGGAAAATATAGAGTTCTCGTGTTTTAAATCCAATAGGACTTCACTTTGTTTTAGGATAGATTCTTGATTTGAGCTAGTGTCAATTGATCTGACAGAAAACTTCTCCCTTACTCCAACCTATTTTTATTTTAAAACCACCCCTCACCTCCTTCAAATGCATCTTTGTTTGTTTCCTCTTTTGTCTTTTCTCTACAGAGATTGACATGGAAGCAACATTCTCAGTCAGAATCAAGAAGCAGCAAAAAGCTGTTGAGGTACCTTCCAGCATCGAGAGGATCTTAGGCTTGTTGAATTTTAAACATGAAGGGTTGGTTGCTGCTGTTCAAAATGTCCTC
This sequence comes from Thuja plicata, assembly GCA_018584345.1. Taxonomy (NCBI): domain Eukaryota; kingdom Viridiplantae; phylum Streptophyta; class Pinopsida; order Cupressales; family Cupressaceae; genus Thuja; species Thuja plicata. The sequence goes on from MU226110.1 coordinate 345,350, forward strand.
AGTATTCAATATCAAGAGAGATATGCTAAGCACAGATCCAATGTTGATATCATCTCCTTAGTGATAGCTTGGGCCCTACAGCTTGAGGATTCTAAAAATGAAGTCAAACGCATTACTGAACTCCTCTTTGATCCAGAGTTACTTTTGGGTCTTGATTCAATACTTGAATGGGTTGTTCCTGGGCATGGGTTTGATTACAGTGAATGTTTTGCTGAATTAAAGGATGGTTTCAACTATGGTTGTGTCCCCTTTCTCACTTGGTGGGGAAATGTTGACCAAGGTGCTTATCAAAAGGATATGGAAGGTAATTGGAAAAAATTAAAGTCTATAGTGGAATACTTGGCAAGGTCGGCAGAGCTAAGGGATAAAGCTATTTTCGAGGAAGTGCCCAGGCATAAAAGTGGGCAGAGGCAGGGTAAACAACATGCAAAGGAATGAAGTCATTCACATGGTGGTTCTGATCCTTTTGTAGTAATTTTGTATATGGCTGAGTGCTATATGCCTCAAGCCTTTTCTACCTTGTCTTCTTTAGGTTTTCTTTTATGCATAATGTCATCACTACTGTAAAAACTCTACCAGCCCATTTTTCTTACTATCTATAGGGCTTAGTTGCTATTTTCTTGCTCTCTAGAGTTGTTAAGCCTCTAGGATTATTTACTTAAGATGTAATCCTTTTCCTTAAATATATAAATCAAAAAACTATTACAGACCAAAAAAAAGAAAAAACCACATAAAGACTCATTTAAGTGTGTGTGTGTGTGTTTGCAGCTGCAAGAACAAAGACCCAAATTTACACATACATTTCTAGTGACACCATGGAGCTTACCCACATTTCCATTTGAGAATAATACGACTCCACCATCATGTATAGATCATTGTTTCGGTTGAAAAAGACTATAAAGTTTCCCATACCCAGCGAAAGTCAAATCTGTGGCAATAAAAAATTTCTCGAGAAGGTCGTATAACCCTGTACACTCAAATCAAGACAATCTCTACACATAGACTAAGGTCACATAGAACAATGAATAATTTGAAAAAATTTCCTACCCTAGTTCTCTCTGCTATTATTCTAGTTGGCATTTAAATCTGTTCTAAATCACCAATCCACCAAACCCTCTACCAAGAACCAAGCCTGATTCCAACCTTCCAAACCTCTTTTTTTTTAGCATGTATCGAATTTGGTATAAAAACATAGTATTTTTTCTCACCCCCATGCATGTGGGATTAAACATCTAAGAATCCTAACCATACATAGTTTCTCTTCTTCCCTCACCCCACACCACCAACCCTCTACAGTGTGCTCTACTCAAACCCAGCCTCTGCTCCCCATTCCCCGACTCTGCCTCCCATTGCTTCGCCTCCACCAACACCTTCTCTCCACCCACCTTCCCCACCCTGACCACCCACTACCCTCCCTTCATCCCTGCAACTCTTCCCCACAACCCCACTCATGCTCCCTCCACCTCACGCTATCCTACGCTTCCCTTGCTACCTCTGCCCATGCAGTCCTCCAAACATGCTACCTCCAACCGAGCTTCTCATTCCGCTACTTCCCCCACCTTGCCTCCATCTATCCACCTACCTTCATTCAAACCCATGCTACCTGCTCTCTGTACGTTATCCCTCCCTTGAGCTCTCAAGCTCCTCCAGTCAGTGGCTACCTCTTGCTCCACCATTTGTACAACACCTCTACCTTAGCCCAAGCTCCTCCCACCGACCAAACCTGGTTTCTAAACATTGATGATCATCTAGCCATCAAAATACATGCTTATTAGATTTTTGTGATGGCCTCCAAACTGTGAAACTTAACATCATAATTTTTTGACATCAGCAGGGTTTTGAAAAGACATTGCCTTCACCATTGGTAGTTTTCAATTTGCAGCCTATCTTCAAACCCTCATAACTTGCTCATGTTAACTCCTTTTTTGGAGAATTTTTTTAATTTTTGGTAGAATTTTATGAAGATTCATGGGTTGGTATTATTTTATAGTTTTTATTCACATATTATCATATATCATAGGATTTCATCACTGTACCTATCTAATCCTCTATTTTGCAGCTTTTAGAGCCTCGTATAGACTCATACGGTAACATTTTTTAGTGCAATTTATTTTCAAAGTGAATAATTTTTCATATCATTTATAAATATGCAATCATTTTTATGATTTTCTTATTTTTATAATGCTGACCAATCTTTGAATTTATTGTTCTTGAGCTTATCTTTTGATTACAGCCTAATAGTGGTTTGTAAGACGTTGTAAATGAAGAAAAAATCATAAACTACTAATGAGTTTGATGTAGGATGCTTGTCGAATACTTTTTGTGTCTTCAAAAACTATCATGTCTGTGTTTTGTAATTAAATAACACTTCATATTTGGTGCTTAAAATGAATCACTTTACTAATATGTTTGAAGTGTTCTCTATTTGTAACCCAAAAGAGTTGCATGATAGTGTGATCTTCCCTCTCCTTTGCAGATCTTGGGTGAAAGAGAAATTCATGAAAATATTTTATCATGGCTACCTCCTAAGAGCTTTAACAAAGTTGGTGAGAGGGATTGCCCAACCGGTAAAAGGCTAAAGCCAAGCCTTTCCAAACTGGTATATAAAAATATCATTGTGATTAGTCTCATAGTGAACAGGTGTCATTTTCACTATACCAATAGAAGATCTCCCTCAATACCCTGGTTGTGCGTAAAAACTTACAAAACATAAATTTTGTAGGCTAGGAGGCCTCCTTAATGGGGCTAATTTGCTGCATGTATAGAAACTTGAACAGATGCCCTAACTAAAAACTTTGTTCTAGTGACTAAAAATCCCTCTATCTACTATTGCGGAAGGTCTGAGACCGACTAAGACATCCCATATTTTCATGACTCTTAGTAGAGACAATGGTCCTTTAGGAAGTGATTACCCTGGGGATTTGAAGCTTTGTGTGCCTGAGAAGTGAGTGCACTATAAGGAGGTGCTCATGCCTCTAAGATTCTAAGTTTTCTACTATGAGTAGGCATGGTTGAACTTTATTTCAAGTGGGAATTCAACAGATATTACCCTGGCTTACCAAGGTTGTGGTGTGTCTATTCTATTTACAACAACCATTCTTCTTGATGTGTCTTACATGAGTGAAACAAAAAACAATCAAAATGAACATCAAAATGATATAACAATTCAAAATCTACACTTTTAGGTGTTAAACTATCAACTCTTGTCCAAGTTTCTACATCTGGTGTCAAAACTCTAAAAATTAGTCAAATTGTTGTCCAAAAATTATGTCTTTTGTCATGCTAGTTCTATCTAGATTTTCTCAAATCTATTTTCTCAAAAACATCATGACTATTTTTTCGTTGACTACAATCTTTTGACAGTTTGACTTGCTTGCTATTTCAAAATTTGACTTTGTTGTGATAGTCCAAGTGAATTTTTATCTTAATCATCTTTGTTCATGTTGTCCTTATTCTGAGTTGTGAGAGCAGGTCCATTAACCTTGACTCAAGATTAAATTCTTTGCTTCTCTCTCTCTCTCTCTCTCTCTCTCTCTCTCTCTCTCTCTCTCTCTCTCTCTCTCTCTCTCTCTCTCTCTCTCTCTCTCTCTCTCTCTCTCTCTCTCTCTCTCAGTTAGACATTATCTCTTTCTTCCTTTGGTCTTGGACTTATTCAACACTTTTGATACTACTTTAGCTCCTTTTAGAAAATCAATTGATTCATCACACCTTTTCTTCAATATTGTAAGAAAGCGCATCAAGACAATCTTACAATGTCTAAAAAAAAAGGGACTAGACCTTATGGTCCTAATAAAGAGAAAGAAGAAATTCTTATGGTAGCTTTATTAATACAAATTCAAACTTTAAAATCTAAGGACAAAGGATACAAAATGCAACAAATCCTCATTAAGATCAACCTATCCCTTTCTATTTGATCATGATTCTCACATCTCTCAACTTCCTTCCAACATGGAGAAATCTGGCTATGAAAATCCTATCTTTGATTATGAGAGTAGGTACAAAGCCCTAAAATCTACTAAAAACACCATGACGTCTCTTTCCAAAGGGGTTAGTAACCCCATGAAAGAGAAACCTTGGGTTAAATGCAAGAATGACTTCACTCCTTTGGGAAAATCTTATGAATCAGCATTGGAAGAATGTCATGAGCATGACCTCATCACATTACCTCAAGTCACATCATGTGGAATGAAATTATTGATTACCTATTGTGCATATCTTTGACACAATGAGGATAAAAATTCATATTGCATGGAGTTGAAATATAAAATCCAAGATCTCATTGATGATGGCATAATCAAAGTAGAAAATCCTAATGATTCTTCTAATCTCAAGCATGATAAATCTCAGGAATCCATGTCAAGCAATGGTTCACATATCACATCTACTTCTTCCATCATTCCTCCATCTCATAAAGCTTCAAAACCAGCCACACCATCTCTATCAAAGATTGAGCCTAATGATGACTATGTGTACCCTCAAGGACTATCTGTAAAAGAGATCCAAGCTAATCAACATACAAGTTCAGATATTTCTCAAGCCTCAAAGATCATATACCAAAAGTGCCCATGTGCTTCAATGCTTATCAAGCCTACTCAAAATCATACTCCATCACCCTATAAAGAATATCTCATACAGATCAAAACTCCTACCTCATTTATAGAAGTGGCTCCATGTCAAGAGGACAATCCAAAGTGTGAAGAAATAAATAGATCAGTAGTGATCAAGATCAAGACACCATCTAACCTTATCCAATGGATGACCAAAGACATATCTCAAGAGTCTCATGATGATTTCATCATCCCCTTCCATTTCGTCAGACACTCTTACACCTCCCATATCTTATATGTCTCCCAAGAAAGATTAATATACCCTTTCCACAATCTCTAATGTGCCCATTGAAAATCAAGGGAAAAGTACCTTTCTAAACAATCTAATTATCCTTCTCAGATAAGAGAATCCCATCATCCCCTTGTCATACTCTTCCATATCTAGAAACCATCATTCCTCAAAATGGACAAAGATGATTAAGATAACAAGTCACTTGGACAAAGATGATATTCAAATGTACGTATCATCCTTCTCCATCCTCCAAATCCATGCTTGGTCCCTATATCCCAAATCTAAAACCGTCAAACCTTCCATCTATATTGGGTCCTTATAGCCCTCCATCCAACATGCCTATAACTACTAGTTTGTCATCCACTTAATCAGTTTGAAATGAAGCCCTAGCCATTGTGTCATTTTAGAATTTTGTAGAAACCCTACGTAAGAAAACACCAAGTAAGTATGGTGACCCCAGTTGTGTTTGATGTAGCAGAGATGAAGAGGTTTATATTTAAGAAGCATCCATTCAAATTCATACTGGGTGATGTGGAAGGGGCTTTCTCCAAAACCTCACTTGGTGTTGTTCACGTGGAAGATATCTGCGGATACATTTACTGTAAGAAGGAATCATTAGGAGATGATAATATAACTTCTCACATGGCATCAATGTTAAATTTTGACTTCACATTCAAGGATGAGTTCGCGCACCTACAAGATAACCCTATTCTTGAGTATTAGACTATGCATGAGTTTGAAGAACTAGAATGGGTAAAGATTCTGTTAAGTAGAAATCATGATGATCTCTTTTGGATTGGTGATATCCTTGTGCGTATCACCGTAGAACTAATCCATCAATTAACCAGACTTCCAATGAATAGACCAGTGTTTCCCACTGGTAAGGATGTCAAGAAACAAATTGAGAATTTTTTTTTTTCCAGGAGTGATAAGCACAGAATTACAGTTGACCCTATGAAAGAAGATGACATTAAACTCCTGACAATGATACTTGGATACAAGTTTCAGCATGCAAGCAGGTTGAATAGTGTCTCTGTAGCAATAGTCCTTGTAGCTATCAGAATAGTGAAGGATAACATCCAATACAACCTATGTGAGATCTTGCGCGGTCAATTGATTAACAATATCAGAATCATCAAGCATGACAGGAGCAAAACATTCAGGTTTGGATCTCTGACATCTATTTGTATCACCATATAGTTGGAAAGGTTGTAGACCTTTATCTAGACAAAGGCAAACCTAAAATGACTCAGATATCTCTTAAAGCCATAGTAGACAATAGTGCAAGAGATACAATGGATATGGATATAAAGATATTCAGGGTCAAAATGAAAAGCAGGTTCAGACTATTTGAGAAGATAGTTGACAAATATAGGGATACAATATGCTTCATGGTAGAGATAGATTGCACATGCATGGAGGCTATTGAGCCTAGAACTAAATGGATTCATCCACTAGGGTATGAAGTAGAAGACCATGTGATAGAAGGATATGTGCAAGTCTTATTGTCAGCACCTAAAGACCCTAATGAAACCAGATGGGGCACTTACAGAGAAAAGATTGACGAAGTGGATATTGAACTACAACTTGCTGTTAATAAAAGGAAAGCATCTAGAACTACATCTAGCATTCTTAAAAAGCATGGAGTCACTCAAGAATATCTTGACAAAGCAAGAGATGCCAAGATAGCAAAAGAATTTGAGAAAGTTGAACAGATCTAGAAGAAGAAGAAAGTAGAGAGTACCTCTGCACCTACTACCACAATTGATCTAGATACATCTCCACCTTCTATACCTAGCAAGAAACACAGAGGAAGGAAGCAAGCAGCTACAAATCACCCATCCTCAAGGAACACTTGGAGCAAAGCTAAGAATACTCAAGCTCCTCCTGAGGTAGGTTTCAGACCAAGTCTAAATGTGTTGAGTAACAGGATTGTTAATTAAGGGAGATTAGATACATTATCAAAAGTCTATGACAAGTATCAAGAAATTGACAAAATGGAGATACACTCTATGGTCATATCTCATATGATCAAATTTAAGAAATTAGTCCTTGAACTTAAAACAGTAATACCAGATCAGTTATGGAACTTGTTGGAGATAATGAAAAGACATGCTATAGAAGAGGACATGAAGATTAGAGAAGAAACTTTGTATACTCTTCTTCCTATTTGTTCACATGATGAGAAGGCTATTCTGTTAGATCTGGTGAAGCCTCATCTCCAAACTAAGACAAGGACTCTACAAATTATGAACAAGGAGTATGAATAGATAGGTAAGGAGACTGAAAAGGTATTTGCACAAGTCTTTATGGATGCACATATGTATCCACCAATGGTGCCTACAACAAAAGTTACCCCAGCTCCTCCCAAACAAGCTACAACTCCAATAATTTAGATTGCACATATGACAGGTCCACAGGACTCTGCGCCCACAGTGACAATAACCTCTGAGATAGCTAAAGATATAGAGGATACTATAGTAATTGATGATGTAAAAATATCTATGATAGCTTCTGATAATGACATGGATAAAATTGATAAAGCATTTGTAAACACTGATGATACCTCTGCACAACAAGATGAAGTTCCTCTCATTGATCCAATAGACTTCGATAAGGAGAAAGATACTCAAGATAATGAGTCACCAGTAAAGGAAATTCATGTCAAAAGTGAATGTGTAGATACAAGTCAGAATACTATTTTCTCACCATCCACTCAACCATCCATCTCATTGTTGTCAAGGTTAACTCCTGACTCACCAAATTTGGATGCATGGGGAGAAGAAGACCTAATCAAGATCAATGTCCTTGCCATGGAAAAGTCAAAAGAGAAACATGTAATGAGGAACCCTTGCTTTGTAGAATCAATAAACATTTTGAATGAGTTAGTTCCTGCTAATAAGAAATTTGCTAAAGTTCAAATAGTTGAACATGTGGATAGTGTACTGGCAAACTTCAAAAAACATTTCACTAGCTTAGTAGAATCAACTACTAAGATTGCAGAAGATGAATACAAGAAGGAGAGACTAAATGACTTGGTAAAGAACTTTACCTTGGATCTGAACTCCTTAAAGATTGGGTAGGCTATATTGAAGGAATTGGCAGATAAAGGAAAGAAAGTTATAGAAAACTGTATGGATAGAGTGAAGCTCACCTCTGAGCACACTAAAAAGATAGCAGAAGCAAAAGAAATGGTGGATAACATAAGGAAATCAGTTGAAAACTCCACACAAGATATGAACATATGCAATAATGTCTATCAAGGGCAATTGGACAAAATTGAGAAGGCAAAGATGGAAATCAGCAAGATAAGAATAAGGCAAACACAGTTGAGGAATGCACTTGCGCCATCTCTAGCAGTTCTCAATGAGAACATCAAACAGATTGATAACACCATATAGACATATGATCAAGGTCCTTGCCTGGATCTGATAAAAATGGAGAAATTGACATATGCTTTATGCACGCATCTTCAGACAATTGATGCAATGAAATTCTTTTGGTAGAAAGAGATTCAATCTCTTCAAGTTGTGTACAGAAAAGTTTACATGGAGTAAGTATGTTGAAGACTTACAGTTTTTGGCACACCTTTGTCATTAATGTCAAAGGGGGAGTAGTATAGAATCTATATATGCAGAGAAGTATATATGTATATATCATTAAGTATATATGATATATAGTCATTTTTGTATGAAATCATTTTGAGTAACTTAGCCACATTCGTTTGTTGCCATAAATGACAAAGGGGGAGATTGTTGGCCAGTTGACTTCCTAAGGAAGCATGACTTATTTTGTGTTGTCAATCATGGAAACAAAGTCATACTAATTTTTTGTCAAAGATAACTTAGAAGATAAAATGACTAAGTACAGAAAACATGACAGACAGAGAGATACAGAGATTAGCACATCAGCGCATGTGTTAGAGATCACACCAGAGCATGTGTAATTAGGTATATAATCTATGTTGTATATACATGCTAGATCCAAATGTGCAGAGTATGAAACATCAATACAAAAAAGTTACAGGTAGATTAGTAGACCTGTAGTCTAGGAAACAGAGCATGGAAGCCGACTACAGTTTTGATCAGGGTGAATGATTTTGTAATGTAATGGCTAAGCGCCTTTAGTTATAAGATTGTATTAATGTAATTAATGTTCTAGTAAATAGGCTTGAGCTGACTTATTTGGAAGTGTTGTATATTTTGTTTTAGGGTCGACTAGTGATTTGTTTTAGGTTGTGCTTATTCAAATTTGAAGATATAAGTATGTAATGTAAATATATGTTACATGCATCGATTATTATGTAAGAGGAAGTTACAGAGGGACAGTACTATGAATTTAGTATATGATATAGCTCTTTAGAGGAGTAAGAGCATTCACGCATACATGGAACTAATCAGACAACAGTGTCATCACAGCAGTTCATTTTTGATATAGTGCATATCAACATTTAGAGGGTTGTAGACTTCATCTTATTGGGCAGTGAGCCATATACCTTTAACAGGGTTTTGTAAAAGACTCCTAATAGGGTCAGACCTTTAACCAGGTCATTGTACTCAAATTGTAAAGACTCCTTCTAATAGGGCAAAGGAACTTTAACAGGTTCATTATACCTAGTACAATATTTGTGGGTACTAATCCCCACTAGAGTTTTCCTCTGATCAAGGTTCTCTGTAATCATATCATGTGTTATGTGTTCTTGTGTTATGTTTCTTTGAATGCACATTTGATATATGTTTAATTGGCTGAAATATAATAAATAGAAAAACACTAATTCACCCCCCCTCTCAGTGTTTTTAACAATTGGTATCAGAGCTCTTATCCTCTGAAAGAAAGTTTAACCACCTGAGGAGATCATGGACTCAGCCAAAGAAAAACATTTGAAAAACAATCTTGAAGCAACTCTTGAAGATCTTGACAGATTTGAGAAGGAAAGTGAAGAACTAAGATTGAAAAATGATGGCTCTCAAATACTTATTAAAAGGCTAAGAAAAGATCTAAAAGTTTGTTCTACAAGTGATCTAGGACAAATGGTCAAAATCCTTAATGAAGAGAATAAATCTTTGAAGGATAAACTTGAAGATCTGGAGGAACAACTTACAGATAGCCAGAACACCTTTGAAGACAATATCAAAGAAAGCAAACAATTGGAAGATGAACTTTTAAAAGAAAACATGAAAGTTCTGGAATTGGAAAACATGAAGAAGAAGTTGGAATCTGAATTAACAGAAGCAAAAGACAAGATTGATAAACTTCACACAAGTTCTGATTCACTTCAATCTTAGCTCAATACACAAAGGCAAGAAGGAGATACTACTGGTCTTGGATTCAGTACAGCATAAAATGAAGTCAAATCGTCACAAGACAGAGAGAAAACACTCAAAGCATCTTTAGAAGATAACAAAGTTGAAGATACTATAGAGGTTATATCTGAACCACCTAAAAGGGAAATCAGAAAAGTTAGCAGAACTTGTTATGCATGCAACAAACATGGTCATTTGGCAAGAGATTGTAAAGAAGTAAGACCTTTCACTAGTTACTATTATTCATGCAATAAGTTTGGTCAAAAGGCTATACATTGCAGAACTCAATCACAGCAGAATCAAAGAAAAATAAACCAAAATAACCATAGAAATCAACTTTCAAGAAATTTGCAGAACATTACATGTCGGATATGCAACTACAATGGACACATAGCAAAGCAATGCAACATGATGAGAAAGAACATCAAACCTCCTATCATTTGTCACAAATGTGGAAAGGTTGGACATATCTCAAGGTTTTGTAGATCCAAAACTCAGAAGCAAGAGGATCCTAAAAGGTCACTATTTGAAGAGAAAGGAGAAGTCGAGTTTGTCAAAGAAAATGAGGATTCAAGCAAAATTTGGGTTGAAGTAAAGAAGGACAAATATGTTGACAAAGTAGTTGATTCTTTAGAGATCACACCAGAGCATGTGTGCTTAGGTATATACTCTATGGTGTATATACATGCTAGATCCAAACACGCAGAGTACAGAACATCAGTACGGAAAAGTTACAGGCAGATTAGTAGACCTGCAGTCCAGGAAACAGAGCATGGAAGCCGACTACAGTTTTGATCAGAATGAATTATTTTGTAATGTAATGGCTAAGAGCCTTTAGTTATAAGATTTTATTAATGTAATTAATGTTGCAGTAAACACGCTTGAGCCGACTTGTTCAAAAGCGTTGTATATTTTGTTTTAGGGCCAACTAGTGATTTGTTTTGGGTCGCGCCTATTTGGATTTGAAGATATAAGTATGTAATGTAAAGATATGTTACATGCATCGATTATTATGTAAGAGGAAGTTATAGATGGACAGTACTATGAAGTCTATATATGATATAGCTCTTAAAAGGAGTAAGAGCATTCACACATACACGGAACTGATCAGACAACAGTGTCATCATAGCAGTTCATTTTTGATATAGTGCATATCAACATTCAGAGGGTTTTAGACTTCATCTTATTGGGCAGTGAGCCTAGGAAATGAGCCATATACCTTTAACAAGGTTTTGTAAAAGACTCCTAACAGGGTCAGACCTTTAACCAGGTCATTGTACTCAAATTGTAAAGGCAGCTTCTAACAGGGCAAATGAACTTTAACAGGTTCATTATACTTAGTACAATATTTGTGGGTACTAATCCCCACCGGAGTTTTCCTTTGATCAAGGTTCTCTGTAATCGTATCATGTGATATGTGTTCTTTTGTTATGTTTCTTTGGATGCACATTTGATAAATGTGTAATTGGCTGAAATATAATAAATAGATAAACACTGATTCACCCTCCGTCTCAGTGTTTCTAACAGTATCAATATGCTATTAGGATAGAACAATATCAGTAAGGTTTGAACCAGGGAATGGGGTACCCTAGTCAAATATTATATTGAAAGGAGTTCACATAATCCTTTGGATGGCTCTTGGAAGTGGAAGGAATTTGAAATTCCAAACATTGACCCAAATGAATGAAGTGCTTTGATTCAAATCTTACAAGAAAGAACATTTCTACTCAAGGAGGGGCAAGATGAATTAATCGAGAATGGATCTAAAATAGGTGATGACAAGGTTAAAGATGGATATAAAATCCTCACTGCCATCTCCTCTCAACAACAATCACAAACTTGCAATCAACTATGTTGGAACAAAAACTGCCTCCCCAAAGAAGGAATGTTTTCATGGGCAGCAATTCAAGGCAGGATTCTAACTGCCAATTGGTTTAAGAAAATGGGATATTGTGGCCCTTCTAGATGTGTGCTATGCTATAAAGAGGAAGAGGATTCAGATCATGTACTTGTATCCTGCCCCTTTGCTATGGAGTGTTGGCAATGGTTATGTGCTAAGTTAGGCTGGTCTTGTGCCCTTTCGAATGATATCCTATCTCTTTTCTCCTCCTGGCCTATGATTTTTAAGGGTAGCCTCTGCAGCAACTTATGGATCATTTCCCCTTCTATTCTCATTTGGGAAATATGGAAAGAATGGAATAGAAGGATTTTTCAAAATATTTTTCCTTAAAACTCATCCATTCAAAGTAGAATTGAAGCATCTATTGTGGAAGTTATGAATGCTAGAATACAATTCCAAAGTGACCAACATAAATTGTTCACAAGCTGGGATGATCTAATGATTAAAAATTGTTTTGGATTAAAAATTCATGTAGTAATAGGGATTGGTGCCAAAGCTAATGCAAGTTTAAGGGAAAATTGTAAATGGCAGCCTCCTGCATTTGGATGGTGCAAGCTGAATTACAATGGTGCCTCAAAAGGTAATCCAGGGCCTTCTGGTGCTGGATGCATTATTCATTCTGCTGAGGGTCATATGATTGCACATTTGGCTAGCCCACTAGAAAGGGGTACTAATAACATGGTGGAATTCAAAGCCTTACTCTATGGTTTATCATTGGCTTTGGAGTTAGGCATTAAAAACTTGGAAATTGAACGAGATTCCTTGATAACTATAAATGTAGTTAGATCTGGCACGATCTATAGCTGGAAACTTCAATCAATTTTGGAGGTGATTCTAAATCTAACTAAGAAATTTGAATATATAATGGTCAATCACATTTTCAGGGAATGGAATGCTTTGGCGGATAACTTGGCAAATACAACATCATTGGGGGAATGCATTAAATTTATTTGTTAACTCTTTTTGAATTCCCGGTCTTTTCACCCAACATTTATATTAGCCGTAGGAAAAGTGTTCCTTGTATTGAATTGATAGTTCCTGACAATTACAACTGGTCATTTCAGAGTTGGATTTAGTGAAAAAGATATACTTCATCCTCCTGTTGTGTGGATGGAATGTTTCTCTAACTCTGCATCTCTTCAACTGACAGGAGCTACATTTGAGTACTTCCTCATGTAATATTCCCTCCTTTTTGTAAGTTAAATGATAGGTATTACTCTCTGCAAAGACATTACTTGTAATAGTAGTGTTGTATAACATCCATCCACTTGCATCATTTGGCAATGAGGCTTTCAATGCGGAAGGCAGCTAAGGGTACATTGTCAGAAAGGGAGTGATTATTCATTTTGCATTTTCTTTTAAGTACACCATCGACTCTGCTCTATGTAAATCAAGGTAGTTTAGTAGCATATCAGCTCCGACCTTTACTCGACTGCATTTTCAGATTTTTCATGATGGACTCTCCCATCAAATTCAGAGTGGAAGTGGAGCAACTGGCCTTTGACGTGCCAATTTCGTTCAATCATCTCCTCTTGTCTTTCATGTGGTGAGAAAGGTACTGGGTTTCAATTTCCTGAATACCAACCATAGGTATAGGGTACTCTCTGATATATGTGTAGGATTCCTTGCTAGCCTCCTAGTTGCCGGAACCCATAAAACCCATGCTAAAGAAATCCGTGATAGACTCTTCTTTAATAAATTTATTGTGGATTTGCATAATGTAATCCTGAATATAGATGCTGAACTTACCACTCCCTTTCCCTGGGACCGAGCAACGAATTTAACTGCAGGGCAACCATTTCCAGGGTTTTCAGTTGGTCCTAGGAGGAACTTCTATGCTGGCCCTCCTCGTCGCCTCCATATTCTCTAGGGGTGGGATTGGGAGGATAAACAACTGTGCATATCATTCATGAAAAAAGGGATAAACTTTCTCTGTAAGTTCCTAGGAATCAAAGATGGGCTCTGTGTCCCATTTGGGGATGAGGTTGATGAGAATCTCCCATGGGTGTATAAATTCAAATATGATGAAAAATTGGACGGACTGGGAAGCCTAGTTTCTTCGGATACTGAAATTGGTGGTGAGGGATCGGAAGGTGGTTTTGATTCAAATAAGGAAGAGGGCTCGGAGAAGGTGGCTGGGGAGGATGTTGAAGATGAAGCAGATGAAGTAGAAATGGACAACGTTGTTGCGGAGGACTCTGAATTAGCTTAGGTGTCTCCGGAGGAGGACTCTGTGGGGAACAGTGGGGAAACAATCTCGGATAAAAGCTCCAAATCAGACTCTGCTCCAAGCATGGAGAAGGACACCACCTCCCCTTCTGATTGACAAACAGCCATAATAAGTTTTGTGTGATAGCTCAAAACTATTTTTTTTTGGTTTTCTCCCGTAAACTAGACTTATGTTTGTAATTTGGTTATCTTGGTTGAGCAATATTGCTCTGGATATTGGGTTCACAGTCCTCTTGCTAGGATTGAGTTATGAACCAGAAACATTTTAAGTGTTTGCTTTACTATTTTACTGTTTTATTGCTTTTTGATTAATATAAAATCTCGGCCATAGCCCCCTTTAATGATAAAAAAAAAAACCAATGTTCCTATAGGCCGTTTGTATAAATATCCTTTGTGGTGATGAAAATTTTACCCATATTAATGTTGGCATCGGTAGCTTTCATAGAGGTATGATAAAAAACCCTAGAAAGTAAATTATTCTTAGTTTTCATTTGGTAGTGATTATTACCTAAACTTGATAAGAAATCTGCTCTAGAATAATTATTAGTCCAGAGATATTGCACATTCTTCAAATCATACCGAAAATTCTTTCTATTCTTCCGAGGTTTAACATAAATCGAGTCATCTTCCCGAAAATCGGATGTTTGATCAAAACGAAGATCATTACCCAGCTTGTTATTTCGAGAGAAGTGATGATATAGAACAATCTTGTCTGTAAGATTGGAATTAGCAAGGGGTGCATAGCGATTCTGGTTTTCCTTCAGTCGGAATTGAATCCAAGGAAATGAAGGATATTTAGCTTTTTTGAAGAAGTCAGACTACATCGTCAACCTATCGATCAAAGGCTGAGCCACTTAAAAAATTTCGCTGGAGAGCAGAGCCATAGTAAAACTTTAAAAATTTATTATAATTAAATATAATATAATATTAATTTAACATTTTAATTTTTAATTTTTAAATATAAATATGTATTAATTTAGAAACTTATCAAAATAGAGAATCACTCTAAACAAAATTATCTTGAAATTTTGTATATGAATTTAAAAATTATGTAAATTTAAGATTTTTGTATATATCTTTAATGAACATTATTTTATAAATTTATATAAATTTTATACAATTGTTTAGCAATTAATATTTTTTATCAAACGTAACAGATAGGAGTGACGTCAAATTCCAATTTTACCACGTTTTATCGTTTCATCAAGATAGAAAATCAACTCCAACAATAAAAAAAGTGTATGTTTCATCCATTTACAGTATCCGCAAAGGAAATCTGCTCCATTATTACTGTTCACAAACAGAACAAATTACTGTATTAAATTATAGCAAACAGCGCAACAGAAAACTAGAATTGGGGTTTTTAGAATTATGTGCCGGATGTCATGAGTTTATTATAAATCGCGCGAAAAGCGACAAAATTGAGATTGCCAGTGTTCTAAATTTCCAAGCTTATGTATTTTAATTTTGTTGAAGTTGGTAATTGGTAATTGGTGAGTGCAAGGCTTTCCTATATAGGTTGGGAAAAAAGCTGTCTTATTTTCTCGATGGATTGCACAATCTTATCTTGAACAAAGAATAAAAACATTATATAATTCAGTGAGAAGAATTTCTGGGTCAAAATGGAATTTTCCAACTTTTTTAAACAATTTTTTTTATAAATGTATGATATTTCTACATCAAAATTTTGGAATTTTGTGCAGGAAAATTGAGGGATGTTAAAGAAAATTATACCAAAGCTGATGAAATGCGAAATCTACAAATGAACTTCAGTATGGTTACTGCATCAAACATGATAGATCAATCAAGAAAGCAATCTGCCAAATCAAAACGGAATGATTTCTTGGCTTATTGTATCACGTTTAACATA
>MU226110.1:401114-422442 GCA_018584345.1 Thuja plicata
TAGAACCTGGAGGTCTCATCTCGGTTAGCATAAGGTCCCACAACCTTGAGATGATTCCCATGTTATACTGGATTATCAAGACCAAGAGAGCTTGAGATCAGAGGTGCAAATTCAGTGTATAACAGTTCTCATACACTGACTTCATATTCCTACATGACTATCTTATCCTCGCTTGGGATTTCTCTATCTTTACATCTTAGGAATAAGTCATTCTACACTGGGGGCATCTTTGTTGGCATAGTCAGTTACGGTTGCTAGGTTTCTCTAGGATGGTTTGTCTCACAAACACAATGTTTCTCAATACATGCAAAACAATGTCACTTACTCAAAACAAAGGTGTCTTTTGACGACATGGGACATGACATTTAAACACTCACATAAAATTCCTACAAAGCCATATTGGATCACAAACATGAATGGATTGTCCTATCAAGGCATAGACATGGAACATCATATTACTGGTATTACACTTTTTTTATTGTTGAGTCTTTACTGTGTTTGACAGATGAATGAACGAAGTACTACGTAAACACATAGTTTGATAATGGATTGATTATGATTTTTTAATTTCCTAATGATGTTTTCAACTAGGGGCATCTGAGTAATTATAAATTTTATTTAATTGATTCTCAATTTATGATTTATTATGTCTTCTTAGTTACTCAATGACGTCTGCGCAAAGACAAAGAGTCGCAATGATTGGGGGCATAATGTTTTTCTTGATTTTTTGTGTCTGGTGATTGTTTCATACAACCCTATAAATTTCACCTAACTTGGATGTTTATGGTAAGAGCTGCCACTATGGGTGGATAGCCGCATATACCTTGATCTTTGTTATGTGTAAACTACGGTGAGTTTGACACAATTTCCTTGTCTATTTTCTGATCCATATTCTCACTAAGGTATAGGAATCATAATGTACCCAAGGATATGAATTTTCAAGTTCATTGCAGGTCCAATATCTTGCCTTACTCAGAATCTAGTATATTAAAAGGAAGGTGACTATTTTGATGTCCTGGCTTCTATGGCTTGGTACCTAAGTCTATTTCTGACATTCCAATAAAATATAGTATTCATATTATCATAATATCAGTGGGTATTAGTGATGATTATACTATTCAATGGTATCCATTCCGCAAAGTGCCTAATGATGATAAACATGTTGCAATATTTGCTAAATCAATGACAAGTCCTAAGAGTCTTCATATAGCTGCATTTAGAGATTGTCTGATGCATTTTATCCAACATTGCATAACAAACATAAGGAAATTTAAGCTCAAAACATGGTTTCTATCTTCTTATATCAATATCAAGTTAATTACATCATTTATATTACTGATATCATCCATAGCATACATTTTTCATACATTTGAAAAGAAAAACTGAAAGATACAAAAGTAAAACATCCATGTATTGCATTTTTACTTCTACATCCTAAGTGCATCCATACATATATTTCTGCATAAAACTAGAAAATCAAAGAAAAAAACATACATTTGCATTATCACATAGATATCATTTGTCCACATCAGTAATATATTCATCACATTCACATTTACAAATGATGTTGTCCAGCTAAAACTTATTCATCATAAGATCAAGATATCATCACATGTGCAAAACATACATTAACCACATCTATAAAATGCAAAATGGATACATCTACACATGAAACATGTCAGAATCTAGGAACAACATACACATCAAAGCATAAAGAGTATCAGTGAGTGTAAAAAGCATCAAAGCATAAAGTGTATCAGATCATATACAAAGTGTCAGTATGCATAAAGAAAATCAGTGTGCAAAAACTCATGAATCAGATATATATATCATCAATGTAATGTACAAAAATGGAATCTCAGCAGGATCCAGATATACATGTATAAATCTCAAAAAAAAGGGCAAAATGGAGCACAATATCAAATTTGGCCCGCTCCCTCTCCCTAATCAGGAGGAGGGGGAGGAGGTGGCATGAATGGAACTGCTGATGGTGGCATGGCTCCCTCTGACTACTGAGCAATATGTGAGAATTTAGGTGCCCTCTAACCATCAGGAACTGCAGCATGATACAAAGCATAGTAATACATTGCCCTCTATCCCTGATGGACTATGGTCCGGGCCTATACGTCTCTCTCAGCTCTCAGTCGCTCGAGCTGTCTCTCTTTTTCTACTAATAAAGCCTTTGCGGTGGTGACTCTGGCCTCTAAAGCTGTGATTTGAGCCCTGAGCTCCTCTCTCTCCTGCTCACACCATGATAGAGGATCCCCATCTCTGCCGAGATCCTACTCCTATACTCTCTACCTCCTCTATCTTTGCTGCTCAATAGTCAGTAATGGACCTGGATCTCTCTAAGGGGCCACAAATCTAGACCTAGGCCATCTCTGCCCACTACTGCTTGCACCACTAGTATCCACTGCCTCACCACCTCCCCCTCGGTCATCTCTGTCATGTGTATCATCCGGGGGAGGATGCCTGCCACCTCTACCTCCGTCCCTACCTCAATCTCGGCCCCCATGTCTACCTAGAGCTTTGTCCCTACCACCTCTCCCCCTAACGGGTCGATCCTCTGGATCATAATCCAAAGGCTCCTCTATACAAGGAATCATCTCCTCTGGTACTGTGAATCTCAGAAAAGGATGCTGGAGTATATCGACAGCATATCTATCTGATACCCCTGCATCCTCCACATCTGGATGAAGGTCCCAGTCAATGGCTACCATATCACAGATATCCTGTGCAGCATCCTCATATGTCAGCTGGGCTCCCCAGTCAGGCACCTCATCTCAAATCCGTGCATATACTGTAACATCCTCTGTCTGGCCCTGTCGCCACCCGTACTATCTCTAAAATCAGGTAACAAGGAAGTGCTCTATGATATATCTAGTCCTGCCGATCAAGTATCTGCTCTGACACAAAAATGGGACCTGCCGAGCATCAGAAGTCCATACCTCGTAGTCTAGGTATGGTCACCATATGACCTCTGTCATATCATTGAATAGGTTCCTCCAGTACTCAACCTTGCCCAGGTGGGGCTGCTGTAATAACCCTACATACATATATACATAAGGCTGCTCTGGAGCCCTCTGCATGTCAACAATCAGCCGTGTCATTGGGATGTGCTCCTAGGCCCATACCTAGAGAATTAGGATACCTATAGTCATGCTGCAGGTGTGATGGTACACAATCTCATGCATCTCTCAGTATATGTGTGCCAGAATGTAGCTCCCCCAGGAAAATCTGCGGCGGTGAATGATCATCTGCTCGACCATGCTGACCCAGCCCACCAGAAAACCATGCTGTCCTTTGTCTAGCATAAGGATGCCACCTACCAATCTGGCTAAATACACAGCTAGTTGATCATAGTGATCAACCATGTAGTCCCATGACATATACCTCTGATCTATGCTGTCATCCTGGAAAAACCTCCGCGCAGTCCTAATCGCAACCCCAGCTCGTGACTCAAAGAACACCTCATGACCCACCATGGGCATGCACAGGATCCTCCAAATGTCCTTTGGGGTCACAGTGATCTCTCTAGTTGGTAGGTGGAAGGTGTTGTGCTCTGAGTGCCATCTCTCGGCCAGAGCAGTCAACAACCCTTGATTTACCCCAATCTCGAGTAAACCTATCAGTGATTGCAAGCCACATCAGATCACGATGTTCTGCTCATCATCTGATAGTCAGCCAGACAATACCAGAGCTCATGCAGGGAGTGCCTCAAAAGGTGACTACCTCAAACTGAGCTTGAATTTGACAAATACAGAAAACATCAACATTCTAACTACCACAAAGGGCATATTCCTACTCTACTCAATCATTTCCAATTTGCAGACAGTAAACAGATCAGAACAACTAAAAAACATAATTCTTTTACTAGATGTGATTCAGGAAAAGTAGGATGCGATTTTGTATACAGAATGCAATCCTGGAAAAATAGGATGCGATCCTAAATGTCGGGTGTGATCCCCAAAATATGGGATACGATTCACTAATAGAATCTTCTTAAAAAGACATCTAAACCTAATGGACTAGATGTGATCTGGAAAAACTCGGATGTGAAGCATAATCCAGAAAACAACTGGATGCGATCCAGGAAAACTAGATACGATGCACCTTTTGCAAGATGTGATTTGGAATCCCAGATACAATCCTCTCTTTAACTAGCTCTAAAATGCTTTAAAATGCATGAAATTCAAAAATGCCAAATTCACAGGGTAGTTTATCAAGAACTTACCGGCAGTGGGTAATCGGCTAGGCACTGATGTCGTCGGCTCATCTTGAAATGATGCTTCCTCACGGGGACCACCATTTTCTCTGCAGAGCTCTCTAATTGGCTATAGCTAAATGAAAAAATGAATAGTGAAATGGTCAATTTGGAGGCTTATATGGGTCTTTTGGAACATTTAGGGTTTCCATAACTCTTCCTGAACAATGACCAATTCATTCATGCTCTCTTGTCTTCAATTAGGAACCAAATCAAAGGTGCCTATGATGTTTTTAGTAGCACAATGTCCTTTTGTGACAGTTTCACAAAACTTGCAAATTTTCTTCCTTTCTTCACCACATTGGTAATATTTGCACATTTTCTCCTACATCTTGATCTCAACATCATTATCACTCATATTTTTTACGTAATTCAATTGATAACTATGTGTTTATTTTTCAACACACCTTCTTCTAATTTGCTCTTTCTGGCTGTGTCACTTCGTGCAAGTGTTCTATTCTCTATAGCTGAGGGATTTTATCTCTTTTCCTTCAATTTTGTTCCTGAGGGGGCATGATCACACTATCATCAATTAAATTTTTGCTCAAAACAACATCACAATGACTTCATTATCAAACAAACTAAGGGGCATAACAGCTTCTTGACTAATGTCAGAACTATTGGATAGAAAGATTTGGTTCTCATGAGCTGGATATCTTATGTTTCCTCATTTTAGAAGATTTTTTTAAAAGCTCCTAGTAGCTTCATACTGGATTTCAGACGACAACCAAGTTCAGAATTAGTATTATGAATTTTTCAAACGACAACCAAGTTCAGAATTGGTATTTTTAAGATCTTTTATTGATGTTTCGATGACAACCAAGTTCAAATCAATTCTATCAGTTTTGTTTAAATAAGTTCAAGAATGATCTCATCAACATTTTTTTTGGCATCCAAGAATGGGAATCTCAATCTTTTTGAAGTCAAAATCAAAAACTTTCTTTGAATCAATGCGCTGCTCGCACATGAATTCAAAGAGGGGCAAATGTAACCACCTGAATTTGGTCAGTCGCAACTATAGACCCTATTTTCCCTAATTATGATCATACCCTTGATTTATGTCCAAATGACCCTGTTACTACTTGGCATAATTCTTTAAATCAATTTAAAGTCCTAGGTGATTTTTATCACTGAATTGTATTAACTATTATAGCCATACAATTCAAATCAATTTCAACCAATTAAATCAAATCAAAATGAAACATGGCTATAGTATTTAATGATAAAGGAATTAAATAAATCCCTAAATCAATTACCCACTTGCAAAATAACCCATTCCCCTAGCCTATTTAATTTAATTAAAATGGCTATAGTCCCCTAATTATTAAGAAGCAATTTCATTGTTTAAATAATTAATTCCTATGTTTTTAAATGAATTAAATAAGTTTATTTCATTTATTAATATTCCCCTAAGCCCCAACCTAACCTATCTCAACCACTTCTACCCTGGGTTCTAACCCTTCTCAACCCATTCACCCATGCTAATCTAATCCTAATCCTAAATTCTACTCTAACCCACCTCCTAATGTTGTCACATTCCATTAAGGAATACTTAGCAACTCCACCCACTTGAGAAAGTCCACTTTCTCAAGCTAGACTTTCTTAGAGTCCATATTCTCTTACATCCTCCCTTCCCTCTTTAAGTCCTTCATTAATGCCTTCATTAATAAAGATGCCTTAAGCCCATGTCTCTCCCATGCCTTATTAATGCCTTGGGCATTAAAGGCTCTTACATATTCATTTATGAGCCTCCAAATTCATAAATGAACTTTGTCCCCCCTCTCTGTCTCCCATTCTTCTATAAATAGAATCCTATTTTGAGAGCAAAAAAGCCTTCAATTTTAGAATAAAATTACATTTTTATGCTGTGAGATTCACTCTAGACTCACATTTCATCCATTATCTCATGCTAGTTCTTTATTTTTATTTCATGTTTTAAAGCTAGAATACTTTTTTTTCATGTCTTTTAGCTTGTTTTTAAATAAAAATCCTTCATGCTAGGTTGTATTTGTCATTGATTTGTAGCATATTCTGAGGGCTGATATGTTATTAATTACACTCCTCTTAGTTAGCAGGCAATAGGTCGATATCAGTGGTTTCTAATGTTTTGACTAACCATTTGAGCTAATGCAATGATCTATTGAGTGTTTGTGTCATTTTCAACAGGTACCCATTTACACACACACACACTAATAGGGGTTTTTTGCACTACCAAATCTTGCGTCATCTATCAATACATTTCATGAACTTTTCTATGAATGTTTACATGCAAATTATATTTATGAATTTCTATTAAATGCATATAGATATAATAGCACATATGGTCAGTAATGCAAGGAACATTTTACTAAAAGGATTAAGCTTAATTGACAAAGAGTTTTAAGGGTACTGATAAAACCCTCCACTCTTATTACACAACATTTGATTATTTACAACAATTGGTAGCAGAGCTAGATATCTTATTTGGAAAAGTTGAAATACTTGAGAGAAAAGATCATACAATAGAAACGTATAAGCTAGACAAGAGTATTGACAATCAGAAGTTAGAGATACAAATCTTGTATGAGAAATACAAAGTAGAAAGAATAAAGATTAGAGAGCTACTGGATGAAAGAAAGGTTATGGCATTTTGATACAATGAAACCAACTATCATGAAGAAGGGATAGCTGATTTGTTTGAATCATCAAGATCTACATCTTGCAATACTTCAAACACATCTGAAGGAACCCTTACAAATCTAAATTAAATCAATCAACATCTGATAGAGCAAGCAAATATACTAAAAATTAGTCAGCAGACACAGATGGTAAGGATGATTGATGTTATGAATAATGGTAGAAAATCTAAACAAGAAAGAAGACTAGCTATTGATGACAGGAGGAAGATCACTGAAAAGCTACAAGAGAGAGAGTTAGAAATACAAAGACTTACTAAACATCATCATGAGATCATCAATCAGATTATTATTATGTGTCGGGAGGAAAATCCAAATAAACATAGAACTCATTGAAAAAATAGATGTTGTATGTGAGATAAGAGAATAAAATGAAAAACTAAAGCATGAAGTAAGGATTCAGCAGCAACACAATGATATGATTAAGAGAACTGAAGAAAGTACAAAATGAATGGATAATTTTTAGGATGGACAAAGAAAGGTCAATAACAATACCAAACTAGGGTATACCAAGCATGGAGAATCACCATACCAAGCTGATCAAAAAGATGTCTACACAAATCATAGACTAAGGAAGTAGTCATGCAATCACTATGGAAAACTAGTCCACACATCAGATGTTTGCAAAAGAGAAATTAAAGGTATTCCTAAAACCACATCTACATTCATAGGAAATTGTTATAACTATAACAAGAAAGGACATAAAGCAAATCAATATAAATCTAAGGTGAAACAAAAAAAGAAGGAAACCTACATGGAAAAATATTTCCCTACTTGCAAAGTACATGGGCACACATCTCTTGAATATAGGAAGAATAAAAAGAAAGCATGGAAGCCAAAATAACAAGAAAATGCTTATCAACCAAAAAAAGTCGGTAGCTCTTATGTTTGGGATTACAAAACATGGAAAAATTGCACAACATGTGGTAGATATGGACACATAGTTGCAAACTGCATGAGAAAATGGATGAGAAGGTCTAGAAGCTGGACTAACGACGGAATGACATGCTTACACTGTCATAGAGTTAGTCATCTAAGAAAGGACTGTAGAGACTAAGTGATAAAGACAAACACTTTTACCAATGGAAATACCATTGAAGACATCAGGAAGATGAGAAACAAAATGTGGAGGAAAGCTACAAATACTGATAATGCTATACCGAGCAATTCAATTGGTGATACCTTATCCAATGGATCTAGTGACATCACCAACCCCACATAAGAAGAATAAGTAAGTATGGAACTGCACTATACCAAGTTATATCTTACATCAGTTCCATTACAAATTAATAAAATTCCAAACCAGCATGAATAAAGATGTACTATGGTCTTACTTGTTATAATTTTATGAATACAATCACCAGTCAATACATACCAAATTAGTGTACATATGAAAGCCAAGTTAATAATGTAAACCAAAACGTGTTGATTTAATGATGTAAAATACATTGAAGTCTTCAGCATTTTCCAAGCACCATCGATAAACAAGTGATAGGTCAAGTGATTTTTCACTTACCCTAAGCCAAAATTTTATTTGATACACGAGCAACTCCATCTTCGAACACCAAGAAGTGGGTAAAGCATTAAATGTGCCACTTAGGGAATCATTTATAAAAATGGTGATGAAAGAGCTCATTATTCACCATGTGATTAAGAGCGAAGAAGAAGAGCACAGAGTGACCAATAGTGACATATTGTAGAAGCAATTAACGAGTAGATTCATGCCATTCAAACAGATTCATAGTAGCTATAGAAGGTTAAGTAAGTAACTAAGAATTACTGAACTAATAATTTTTTTTATAAGAAAAGCCCTAAATGAAAAAAATCATGGCTACTACATCTTGTGTAACCAAGATCAAGAACGCCCAAGATAATAAGGTCAAACTGATCAAGAACTCCACTTGTGAGGAGCCACAATAAAAATTCTTCCTCAAGGTTTCCTCAAAACCCGACGAAGCTAGAGAATTCTCAAGCATACCACCAAGCAATTTTCTCCTCGAGGATGTTAGGGCATACATAGATTGCTTGATCGTTGAGATAGGATATCTTGAGGTCAAACAAGCTTATAAGAAGCTTTGCATAGATAGAACCATCAAGGATGAACATAAAAATATCAAGGTGAAAGGGCTCACAAATGCCCTAATGTTCCTAAAGGAGTTTAAAAACAAGTGGAATAGGATAGTGCTTAGTAGAGTGCATGATTGAAAGATGTAGATGGATAAGCCAAAATAGATCACTAGGGATGTGATACATGCAGTGATCGATTATCCAATAACTGACAAGGCCAAGGCACTTAAACACCCTTATCACCCTGAGATTAAGAAGATGATAGTTGTAGAATGGGATGGTAGAGGATTGAAGGTAAAGTCCATCAAATATCTAGAACTAAAATTTAGTGCATGCATATTGGTATACAAGATATTCCAAGCCAGTCGGTTAGACAATATTGCATGTGGAGATATTGACACTTCTCATAAGATTATAAAGAAGGGATTAGAGTTGGATTTATCTGAGCTTCTAATGAATAAATTAGAGGAGAACATGAGGACAATCAGATCTACAAATTCTAACTCATGTAAGTTTGGTTCACTCCTCATGTGCATATTTTTCTACTTTCAAGGCTTTTCCTATCTATTAGTAATTTCAAACTAGGATGCTATCCGACCATTGACAATTTAGATCAGTGAATTCATTAAGTCACTAGGGGACAACTTTACATCATTCATGGATGAATATTTCACTACATTCAAAGATAGAATGCAAAAAGGGATGAGGATACTAGAACAACTAGTGGATAAATGTAAAGTTGAAATTTGTTTTATGGTGGACACCGATACCACCTTGATCAAACCAGTTATATCAAGGACACCATGGTTAGGCCTAATTGACTATGATATCAACATAATTCAAGCCACAAATTCTATTGAAGCATTATTAAATGAACCATTAGACAAATCATTACCAAGGTTTGGAACCTATGAAGAGGATAAGGCTAGAATAAAGAATGGCCTACTTGTGAAGAACATCGACAAAAAGAAGGATAAAATGGTAAACACTTTTAATAAAAAGTTGTCAGTCAATGACGAAGAGATAAAAAAACAAGACACCAAGGTCACTCACCCATTGGTGAAGATGAACAAGTGAGTCACTCCAAATCTAGAGTATCTGATGCACCACCTCCAAAGAAGACAAGAACTACTATTGTATCTCAAACAAGGAGTCAGACAACAAAAGATGCAATTTCATCACTGGTTTAGAAAGGAAAAGTGAGGACTTACAAGAGGAAGCCTCAAAGCGGGCAAACTTCAGAACCAAAGAGGAGAGAAAGAATACTCTAAAGAAAGGAAGATGTAGAGGACACTGAACAAGATTAACATGTGAAGAACAAAGTTCCTTTGACAATTGATGAGCTTTTTGGATCATAATAAGATAGAAGAAGCCATCATCATGACAATGTGTAGTTTCAAATATATACTTATACAGTTTGAAAATAAGTTGCCACAATAAATTCTAGATAGGCTAACGAAAAGGTGGAAATTTGGACTAAATTTTGAAAAATAGATAAGTGAAAGATCCCTAGTTTTTGTTATGCCACCCGAGTCCAAAATGGAAGAAATTGAAGAAATGATGAAGTTACATTCAAAGAAGTTCTCAACAAAATTGAGAGCCTACAAATTATTATAGGGAAGCCTAATTGAGCTTCACAAGGAAAGTGAGGATGCTTGGAGAAGAATACTCGATGTACCTAAGGAGGATACAAGCTCTGAGAGAGTATTAGCACTCACCGATAAGCCTCACAATGAAGAAAAGAAGGAAACACCGAACCAGAGTGCATTCTCATAAATGACACTAAGGATGACAATCAAGTTGAATTGAACATAGAAGATAGTAAAGCAATGGATGACATTCCTTAGATTTTGAAATCATTAGGAGACACAACAGATGTCACAATCCAAGATGTGACAATAATATATATAATTGAAGATCCTACCGATGAAGTCGAGGTAGATGAAGATGTCATTGTTTCCTTTGAGGGAAAGAAGGAACATTATACAAAAAGGATTTTGCACAGGTTAACATACCATGCCAAATGCCATTATTAATACAAGCTATCAATATCATCTAAGAAAAGGATAATTCACCTGACAATGATGCCAACATACCAAAGGAATAAGGTGAAGAGGAGAAAAAAAACAAATGATGAACAAAATGTAAAAGATGGAGAACTGAAAGAAATAGATGTAGTGCAGAAATATAAAGGTGAAGAAGAGGAGAAAGGGGGTGCCACTCCAAAGGATATAGAAGGAGAAGTTGTAGATAAATAAAAGGTTGATGTGGAGGAATCCACACAAAATTGACAGGTAGACATTGAGCATCATATAAAAGGCACTACACCCCCAAAGCCTTCATCAAGTACATTAGAGAAAGCAAAGGAACTTGCTAAGGTACCACACATAGGTGCCTCTACCACACTTTAAAAGAGTAAGAAGAAAAGAACAATAATCTACTTACATTGTAAGATATAATTGAAATACCAACCTAGGATTTGAGGACATTGGATCCAGAGTCCCTTACAAAGTATGCAGAACTTTTTAAAAGCATAGTTATCCAAGATAAGATTAAAAAGGAGACAAAGGACACACAGGTACTAGAGACAACCAAGGAAATAATTCTTTAGATTCTACCTAATACATACATTGATCAAATACTTCTATACTTGATCAATTATTTGTTGTTACCAAAGCCATCACATCACAGAATATGGATGCAGAGAAGGAAATAGAAGAACATGTAGAGTAAAAGTATTAATACAATTTGACAGATAAAATCAGCCAAGAAGTGGCCGAGAACAAAGTAAAGCTATCTGAACTAGTCAATGAGTTGGAACCAATCATTTCAAAATCTATAACCTTTGTTCAAAACTTATGCAAAATAGAGCAATTCACTAAGGAAAATAGTAGAAGATTGCACAGATAGATGTAGATCTAAATTCTAGTATGCAGGATCTTACAACCAATGACAATGTAATCAAGTTGCATTATGACAAGATTATGGAAGCTAAATGGTTGAGACTTGGGATTTTAGAGACAGAATCAAAGTTCAGAGATGAGGTAACCAAGATTCAAGCTCTACTTCTACCAAATCTTACATTACTTTAACAACATCTGACATCGGCAAGAACATTGATTGTCACCATGAAAATGTATTTGATAGAAAGAATATATGATATGCACACAAGAATAACATTGAAGCACATGGTCATGGAACACCTTAAGGAGAAGTGGGAGAAAATAATGGAAGACATGAAAAACTCCCATTCCCACATCTTTGACAAGTTTTAAGTATTACACCTTTGTCCTTATTATCCAAAAAAGGGGGAAATAATATGTGACAAAGAGTTAAAACAAAGGGAGAATTGATAAGGTGAAAAGGGGGAAATAGTATATAAATGCAAGTGTATATACATGTACATATACTATACTAGCATGGACATAGGGGGAGTCATATTGACAAGGTCAACACATGGTGTATATACTAAATTTTTTTGTTTTGCACTTATCAATTTTTTATACTATTGTCAAAGGGGGAGATTGATGAGATATTTTTCCATTAGTATGCAAAGAAAAAAAAATTGAACCATCGATACATGATCACCTAAAGACAGGTTTTAAGTGCAACCTGATACAATAGTAAACAAAGGTCACCAAGAATGTTAAGTAGAGAGGAACTAGACAAGACATATCACTGTGTAAACTGATAACATACTTCACAGAGGAACCCAACAGAAGTTTATAGTGTAACCCAACAGAACAGTCAACAATATAAACTAACAAAGTAGATAACACAAAAAAGTGACAGAAAATCTATAGAGCAACCCGAGAAGAAAGACTAAAGAGAAACCCAAGCACCAGTCTACCGAGAGACAATTTTATTATGAGAACTGTGCATCTACCTTACACGTTAGATAAAACACTTAAGTTTTTTATTTAGATTTAAAGTACATCTATAAAACCATTTCTTGAGGGACAAGTAATGTAATTGTAATTGTTTTAACCAGTCTAACTAATTGAAAACATGAAAACTGGGAGATCAAGGTCAATTTGTAAACCTTTGATCATAGAGTTATCATTGAAAAGTGTGAAACTTATTTAGGTCAAATTCAATGTTTAAATAGATGTGTAATCAATCAGAACAAGATGATGTGATGATTATTGTATCCGTTGAGACATCTATGGATCATATTTTTATGTATAAGGATAGAAAAAGATGAAAACGGTTATCAAGATCTAGATTCAAGGCTATCGAGCAGAATAAAGGCATTAAGAAATCACTATAGGTGATACATCATATTGTAAAATTTAATGGATTTTTACTCAAGAATTAAGGATTGCATATACTCAGGTCAATAAGTATTTTTTCCTACATTCTAACAAGAGTAGAAAGTAGAAGAAATCCTTTGAGAATGTGTATTTAACAATCCTTTTGTAAACCTCTTAACCAAGTTCACACTAAACAGTGTTGCTAAAGCTCTTCAAAAAGTAGACCTTAACCAATCTAAACATGTTACTCCTAACAAGGTAAGATAATCAGAAGTGATCAAACTTGTAAGCCTTAACCGGCCCCTTCCAATCTGTAGATAGTGAAGTTTTGTGGGTTTCATCCCCACCGCAGGTGTTACCTTTTAACAAGGGTTTTCTGTGTTACCAAATCATGTGTCATGTGTCAATACATTCCATGAATGTTTACATGTAAATTATGTTTATGAATCGACATTACATGCATAAAGATAGAATAGTACATATGGTCAGTAATGCAAGGTATTGATTACTAAAAGGATTAAGGTTAATTGATAAAAAGTTTTAAGGGTATTGAATCAACCCTCTCCTCTTAGTACACACCATTCCATTATTTCCAGCATAAATTTTATAAAAAATATTAAATTTCAACATTTTGTAACTTATTATTCCCCACTACTTTATATTTTTATGTTTTATTCATATGGACATAATTTTTATTTCATCATGTACATGAGTTTTTTTAGTATTTCATTGATATTGTTATTGATTATTATTATATCTTAGACAATTTACTTTGAACTTGTCCATCAAATTTATGTTATTTATTTAGTCAGCAGGGAGAGGGCTGTAAACCCCATTACAACATAAACATTAAGAAGGAGCACTATAACCCCTAATTTAGGTCATTACAACTTAAAGAAAGAAAAAATACATAATAAAAATCAATAAAAAGTAGCAGTAATATCATCTTCAGAGAGCATCCTAACGCTACTACCAGCTACTTTATCTTTATAGTAACCTATCATTATAATGTATTTATAAGGTTACATGTCTTTCTAAATAAAAACAAAACCAATAGAGTCCTTGCTCATGGCAAATAACAATAGCTATGTTGTGAAGACCAAAACAACAAGCAAGTTTTTAAAATTATCATAATAACTAAATAGAGTAGCATCAAATAAAGCTGGATAGAAATAACAATGGTTAGTTAGATCATTAACTTTTGAGATTATCTCTTAATCCTTTGACAGACTATTAAGCTTTCTATTCCATTCTTCACTATCTTCTTCCTTTCTTTGTTGCACCTCCCTTTTCTTTGCTAGTTTCCTTATACTTATTTTGCCAGTAACAACACCAAAAAGAGATTTTTTCAATAGGCCATCAGTAAAGTTTCACAAAGAGGATATAATAGTGCTGAATTGTTCCTTTGTAATGACCTTTGGACTAGTATAATCCTCAAGACTAGTGAGTCTCTTGTGTAGGCTTTCAACTTAATCTTATAAATTAAGGCTTTTATTATCATTTCCCAGACCAAGGGATAGAGGGATGTTCTCTAGAATGTTTTCAACAATAGGAACAGGGGAATTGCAAGTTACCATATAGTGAATCTCCTCTAATTCATTGAAATTTAGCATAATGTTAACTTATTTTTTTCCTTCATCCTCAATCTCCTCTTTTCCTTTATCATAATAATCATCTTCAAATATTCTCCATAGTTTCCTCTTCTTCTTTAGGTTTATATTGAAATCTCACCTTTATTTATTGTTTCAACACATGGACCTCCTTTCACAAGAGTTGACCTCATGTTTCTGTTGCCGTAATACATTGGTAATAGGGAGTTTAAACTATTAAGGAAAAGTTTCTAAAGGCATAATTGTTTCCTTTGAGGTAACTGCTTCATTCTTTGTAACTACTACATTCTCTATATGTATATATACTTTGAATTTGATCAAATTAATACATCAATTTTTTTATCCTCTAAGTTTCTCATGTGGTATGAGAGCCACGATAAATCTATTCCTATGAGATGGAAAATGAACAAGGTTAATAATTGGAAGAAATAAAGAAATATAAGAACTAGTGGGTAAAGGAACACAAACATTATTGTGAGGTGATACAGGAGATATGTACACTTTAGTCATATGTAGAGAGTGAGCCCTTCAATGTTGAAATCAAAGTCTCTTAGGTGCCTAGGCATGTGAACAATAAGTTTCTACATGTGTTTGATTGCTAGGAGTGATATCTGAATAGTATAAGGAGGATCTAAATTCTATTGCAATGGAAAATTCCAAGCTATGCCAGGATAAATTTGAAACCTTTTAAGATTTTTCCATTGTCACCAAAAAAATTGAATAATAGAGTGGTATTTGTCTTGTCTTCCATAGAAATGTTTGAGTCCTGCGCAAGAATTAAAAAGACTCACATGTTTTTGCTATCATTTGATTTTGAGATGATTTCTTGTAATCTATGTTGAATCTAATGAGAAATGTTTTTCATTCAAATTGCATGAATAAATATACAATGACCACTAAAACGAATGAAGGTTTTGTCATTCAATGTTTTCATTAAGGTATGAAGTTATTATAGAGAATTCCAATCTATATTTTACAGAATATTTTTAGTTTGTGGATGAATTCTTGAAATATTATCTAGCGACAACAAGAAACCAAGTTGATAGATTCATTCATCCCCACAAGCATTTATTGGTGTACCATCTAGTCTCACATTTTCTATTTTTTGTTATATAATTTGAGATATTGGAATAACTGTGTGGGGTGAGCTTGTGGTAAAGTTGAGTAAAACAAAGATAGTCTGAAGATAAAATGGAACAATATCCTATATAGTAAGAGGAACTTAGAGAAAAGATAAAACCTTTCAGAGGAAGATTCTTTGGATGCAACAAAGTTGGTCACATGAAGAGGGATTGCAGAGGTAAGACTCCTCACAAGCCCTTTTCTAGGTATTATTTCAATTTCTATAAAATGACAACAAGAAGGAAGACTGTAGAAAACATAATCAATCAAGCATTATACAAGACTACATAAGTGAAGAAAAATAAGCTAACATTACATGTTACAAAAGAAACAACTTTGGACACATCGCAAGGAATTGTAGGTTACAGGTTAATAAGAACATAACACCTCCTGCATGTTATAAATATAACTATTAAGAACATATAGAAAAATTTTGCAGGTATAATGGAGCTGCAATATGTAATAATCTAAAAATGGTCATCCAAACCCTAGACCCCTAATCTCAATCACATATTGAAAGAAGCCCTAATCTTGATTTTCTAAGTCCTAAACCAAAAAGGCAATTCATCAAATTCATGCTAATCTGACCTGAACCCTAGGTCCTAATTAATTATCAGACTTGATTAATTAATTAATTCTTAAAAATATATTACATTGGAAAATAAACCTTAAGTTAATTATTTAATTAATATTCTAATATATTAATTAAATAAAATTGCTAAATTGTCAATAAAATCCAATAAGGAATTCAATTAATTAATAAAAAAAATCTCATTTAAAATCAATTAAATCTTTAAAAATGCATAGGATGTCATTAATTTCATTTAACTGATTATCAAATTGGAAAAAAATATGTTTTATTCAATGAGCTTATTCTTATATTTTCTCATTTTGGAAAAAAGTTGTTAACTAAAAACTAATTTTGGAAGTTCCCAAAATAATTGATCAGTCAGTTCAGTCAACTGACTCTTTCGGCCAATAATTATCTTTGCACATGGATTATGCTTCTTCAATCGAATTTGAGTGACTCTTTTCTTTCGATCTCGACCATCTATTCGAGAAAGATTTCTATAAAAGAGAGCCTCATTTCCTTCACAAAGGATCCCAATTTTTATTATGGTTATTATGTAGTTTTTATATTTTATCTTTCTTACATTCTTAACTTGTAATTTGTTTAGCTTTCTTAAATGTTACTTTACTTTTGTTAAGCATGCAAACTATAATGTTAGAGCACATTTGATTTTGGATTTTAAAATATATCAAAAATATGTCATTTGGTGCTTGTTAAAATGAACTCATAATTATCATTTAATGAAGAACAAATCTACATTTTCATATCATGTAGAGTAATCATTTAGCTTTATTCAAAATCCTTTGTTTAGAATAGGTGTAGTCACTATTTCTTGCGATGACCAAAGAGAAAGATTCAAACTCCTTTCTAGTAGAAGGAAATGAGTCAGTTTTGGTTAGCTTACAATGCTTTCATTTTTATAATTTTATCATTTTATAACCAGCTAACCCCGTAATGGTTCATTATAGTGTGTGTTGTAACTGCAAGTAAAAAAGAGCACATTTTACATGTACATTTCTGGTGCCCAGCATGTGGTATACTCACATCTCATTTTGAGTCAAACCAGACCCCACCATCGCATTTATATTGTCATTTATGTTGAAATCATACAACCCTCTGCATGCAAATCGAGACACAATTTTTAAAAATAATTTTTTTGGGTCTTCCCCTATTATTTTCTCCTCAGTGTCCAGATTTCAACCACATTTACATCCACCTCTACTCTGTCCAAGCACCAAGATGAACACCTACCACCAAGTCTCTAGTATTAGTTATATGTTTTCAAGCTTTGCATCAAAGCTAAGGTTTTTTTACCCCATGCATGTGGGACTAAAAACTCCACACCCACTGTCGAGATCACCAGAGCTCCGCCCGAGCTCACTCGAGCTCCACTCAAACTCCCCCACCTACCTTGCCACTGTGTAGCACCACTACTTTCACCATGTACTTTTCTCCCTGCTATACTTTTCCCAAGCCTAGCTCGAGCCCTACTCGGCCTCCACCTGCTTGGTGCTCTCCACTCGAGCTTTGCCTAACCACGACTTCTTCTTTCCTGAATTTCACTAAATTTGATGGTTGTCCAGCCATCATATTGCAACATTATTGGCTTTCTATGATGGCCTCCAAACTGCCAAATTTAAAGCACTATTCTGCTGATGTCATCAGAGGTTTCAATTTCTCTGCCTTCACCATTGGAGTTTCCAAATTTGCATTCGATCTTCTGAGCTTTATAACTTGCTCATATTAAGTCCTTTTTTTGATAATTTGTTTTTTATTTGGGGTAGAATTTCCTAAAGATCACTTTGGTCAAGTTAGTTTTGGGTTTTGGTTGTCATATTTGTCATAAATTTCAATTTTTAATCATTGTGTCTATCTAATCCTTCATTTTGCATTTTCCAGAGCCTCGTTTGGGCACATACGATAACATTGTTTCGTGTAATTTTTTATGAAAGTCCATTATTTTTCATATAGTTTCTAAATCTTCCATCAGTTTCTAATTTTTTTTCTAACACTGACAAGTTTCTGGCTTCGTTGTTCTTTGGATTATCTTGTTGATTACAACCTAACAGTGGTTTGCAAGACATTAAAAAGGAAAACTAAAGCACAAACTACAAACAAATTGTCTTGTAGGTTTCCTTGATTGATAGCCAGCTAAACATTCTTTTTCATGTGTTTTTTGTTTTATTAAAATACGAACCCACATGCAAGACATCTGAAAATGAACTTGTGTCTAGTGTTTTAGGAATGACAATAATGTCAGGAAGTTATGTTGTTTCCATTTTAGGATGAATAGAAATCTAGAAACACTATTATTATTCATTGTTTTATATCTATAACCTTAGAGGGTCTGTCCAAGTAGAAAATAATACTCACCCTTGAAGAATGAACCAAGTGAGAACAAGCTAATGCCAAGATTCTTTGACTCACTATAATTAAAACGCTTCCTCGAGACCAAAGCCTCAAAAGATAAGTGACATTTGAGATTATAATCGACTCTTGTGTAACATGAAATAGGGCCTCTATTTCTCAATCATGTGTCATAACTGCTTGTACTAGGGTTCTTTATGGGTTTTGTTGGGACTCAAAAATTCAACAAGGGTTTTTGAGTACCTTGTTAAACTTTTGCAAGTTGAACCCATATAATTTATTTTTGTGCCTATTTTCCCAGACAAAGTTTTGAGGTCTACCATGCATTTGAGGTGTTCATTACCCTTTTTTTGACATATGAAGACATCCTAGGTCATCAAATTCAAGTTTCAAGTTATTTCTTGATGTCTTGTTTTGAGCACTTGTTTAAATCTGCATTTTTTTCCTAAGTGTCATTTTGTTATAGAAGGCTCAGTTTGCATTTAAATAACTTGTTTCCTATTGAGTTTCATGGACCACCACTTTTGGAATGTTTAATATGTATATTAGAGAGCTTATTTTTAATATCTCATTCTATTTCAAGTTTGTTTGATAGGTTTTCAGATGTACCAAAGTTGGCTGTCCAGAATTGTCGTGTTTCTCTGTTTTGCCCAGAAATCTGAGTAGCCCTTTTTGACCAATTATAAGTTTTGATCATTTGACCTAGGTGAGAAAAAAAATTTACTTTTTTCTAGTGTTGAAATACTTCACGTGTCTCCATTTTCAGGTCATGACAAATCTCTTTGGGCAGTTTTCCAATCTGATTCCATTTGCAAATTCTAACATTTTAATGCAGATCAATGACACATTTTAGTCAGAGGCCCTATTTGTGACGTTATAACTTGAATACCGTGATTGGTAATATCAGGAAAATGGTTCCCTTGCATTATAGGCCAAATTTACACTAATTTTTCTAGGTTCCAGATTGGAAGTGTCTCTTTTGGTAAGTTGGTGAATTGAAATTTGAAGGTGTTTTATGCATATTTCCAGTGCTAGATAGAATTAATTTTGCATAGTTGTTATTTTTCAGAGGATTTTAATTTCATATCAGATGGTTGTCTTGGGATTCCATTTTTGGATGCACTCTCCTTGAATCTAAATTACTCTCCTTGAATCTAAATGTATTACTTTCATTAGTGGTTAGGCTTCAAGGCAAGATTCCCTATTTTTGCAAAGTCAAATCCAAGTGCATTTTCTATTTTTTTGACATTCGCATTCGTACAGTTTTCTAGGTAGCTCATTTTGAACGTTATTATCTTGAAACCCTAATGTTTTCATGTGAATCCATTTGGAACATGTATTCACATGTTCAAAGTGAGAAATGGTTTTAGAATGCATGTTTCTATAAGGCTCTTTGATCAGTTTTTAAGGTCATTTCCAAAGGCCATTTGTGGTTTGCGGGTCCAGTTGGCAAGGGTATAATGCTTGGTACTAAGTGATCGCAAGTTAGCTAATTCATGATCCAATTGTACCAAAGGATATTTTTGAACATGGAAGCATATCTAAGGCACATTTGAGGCACATTAAAAATTTGAAGGACACATGGAAATGGTTTGAAGCATGTCACAATTGTTACTAAAATGAGCAAGATTGTTGAAAAATAGAAATTAATGTCTTTATCACATATGGAATCAAAAACTCATTTAAAACTTTGAATAATTATGAGAATACATAGAGTGATGGGATAAGAAAATAAACTCAAGGCATGAGGTGCTCAAAGTTTTCTTAAAGGGTGCCAGCAAGAAGTTGAGTCCACTTTTTGGGCAAAAAGTGGAACTGTTTTTCCTATTTTTCAAAATTTCAGTCAATTGATGTAAAAATTTGAGGCACTTAGAGATTGAATCTCTGAAAAATATACTAGTAGAAAATGTAGTGCTCGGAGTCTAGTTTTCAAATATGTAATTTTTTTAATACCCATATGGTAGAAAATATATTTTAGTAGGCATGTTTATAAACCCCTTTTTCAAAATATTTGTTTCTGGACCATACCACACACGTGTACGACCACCCTATTTTGAAGTAAATAAATGATTTTTTTAAAATCCTTTTGGGGAAAGGTAGCTAACACATCAAAGATTGGTCAGAATATTTTATCTTTTTTTTTAATTGAATATTTTTTTTATTCATTTTTAATTGAGTATAAAGTATATTTTCAAAACCTCTGGTGTACGACGACCATAATTTGATGAAAAATTCACATTTTTGGATTTTTTTTCAAATAAATTCTATGTTTATTGGTCACATATAATTCATTTTTTCAAAAACCTAAAATCAAAAAAGTTATTAAAATTTTAGTTAACCTTACTATTTCAACTTTAGGTACCAATTTGGCATAATAATTATTGGAAAAATACTAAAAT
>MU226110.1:431309-443281 GCA_018584345.1 Thuja plicata
GAGAGAGAGAGAGAGAGAGAGAGAGAGAGAGAGAGAGAGAGATTATTGTTTATTTTCTGGACCTAGGGTTTGCAATTTTGTTTTCAGTTATATCTCTAGGTTTACATTTTTGTTTTCTACCCAGGATTTCTTGTTTCAGTTGTGTTTAGGTTTAGGTTTTCTACCTAAGGTTTTAAGTTTTGAAAGTCTTTTTATTTTCTGTAACTAATTTACAAAGTAAAATAAAACTAAACATAATGTAATTTATTGCAATCCTATTAAAATAACAAACTTCAAACATTAAACATAATATAAGTATTGAACATTAAATATTAAACTAGTTCTAAGAGAGCGAGAGAGATTTTATTGTTCATTTTCTAGACCTAGGGTTTACAATCTTGTTTCAGTTGTGTTTAAGTTTTATTTTTCTACCTAGGATTAAATAATTTTTCTACTTGATTTTCTAAAACAATACAGATAATGTACATTTTTTAACATTAAACTAATTAAAAACAACAATAAAAACATTTTTAATAAAAATAATAATATGTACTTGTAGTCAGAAAAATGGCAGCAGGGGGGTCGGTGGTAGCTCTCAAAAATGGGCACCCGTCTAGATCAAAATGTAATCACATTTTTCAAGTTGTGAAAATGACTTGCAAAATGGTTTAAAAGAAATTTTAAATAGTTTTAAAAAATGGGTGCCCATTTTTGAAACGGGCGCCCATTTTACATTTATGGCTCGGGCACCCGAAGCATAATGGGTGCCTGTTTCTTAAAACATGGGTGCCCGTTTCTATTTGCCAATAT
This sequence comes from Thuja plicata, assembly GCA_018584345.1. Classification (NCBI taxonomy): domain Eukaryota; kingdom Viridiplantae; phylum Streptophyta; class Pinopsida; order Cupressales; family Cupressaceae; genus Thuja; species Thuja plicata. The sequence goes on from MU226110.1 coordinate 432,099, forward strand.
TTTTTGGCCATGGACTTCTATGGAATTGGCACTCAACTTTGTGCTTGCACGCTAAACATTTTAGGGGATACACCCTCTTCCAATTGACTCTTTGACGCAATGGCTAGTCATTGTGTACCTGTTATTATTAGCAATGAGATTGAAATCCCTTTTGAAGATGTCCTTGACTACTCAGGAGTTTTGCATTTTGTGCAATCTGATGATGCCAGGAAGAAAGGATTTTTGATAAATATTCTTAATAGTATTAAAATGGATAAATGAACTCGCATGTGGCACAGACTGAAGGAAGTCAGTCATCATTTTGAGTATCAATATCTAACTCATCTAGATGATGATGTACGCATGATTTGGAAAGAAATTGTGTGAAGGTTGCCTTCTATTAATCTCTATCTTCACAAAGGAAACATTAAAAACATTAAAAAATAAATGCATTTAGCAAGTGTAAATCATATATAATGTTGCGCAGGGAGTGTGAAGAAGTTGAAATATGTGCAAGAATGAAATAGAGAAGGAGAAAGCTGTAGAAAATAAAAGGGGAAGATTGTGCATGAGCATAAGGGAGCATGTGCAGTGAATTTGGGAAATGTTAGAAGGAGGAAACACTTGTGCTATGTTTGAAGACATGAATATTCTATGTTGCATTAAACAATAGAGGCCTTTGCATGGTGTTTTTGAAGCTATAGAAATGTTTAAAAGGGCCCAAAGGAAAATGTAGAGATGTTGCGCTAAATCATTGCAAGAGATAATCAAACAAAGACCTTGCACATAATAAGGAAGCTACACGATATTGGAGAGAGAGATTGTCTATTATAAGTATAAACAAACTATAAAATGGCAGGTGCATTGACCAGAGTGAGGGACTTTTAAACATTTCAAATAAACAAACAATATAGTCTGCACAATATATAAAGGAAGACTTGCACAGTTTTAAAGAACAAGTGGATACAATTTCCAAGGCTTTCACATTGAAATTGAAAATTGAAAGAAGAGATCAGCACAATGCCAGCAGAATGAGATTGCACAGGGAGAAGAGAAGAGTCTATGCAGCCAATAAAAGATCTGATGCATTTTTGAGAGGCAAGTGAATTGTTTATGCCACATGAAAGATTGAGGTTGCATAGATATTATGGAGAACCCAACACATAGAAAATATGCAAACTATTTATCCCACATTCATTGGGTTGTCGACATTTCAAGCCTTCATATATGCCTGTTCTTGCATTATAATTTGAATAAGAAGCTAAGGCTCCTTGGTGGGTCCCTCAGCCAAGTGGGATGGAGTTGAAAGGTAAGTTTTGGGTGCCAAAATAGGTATACTTTAAAATATTGAAAAGGTATAATCCCACATTGGTGGTGGGAAGGAAAACTTAAGTTTTTAAATGTAACAATAGACACATAGTGATTTGAAGAAAGAGCCCTGGAGGCTCTGGGTGAGCCCGCAAGAGGCATATTGGTTTGTGTGCTAGGCAAGCGACATTAAATGAAATATGTTTTTTGCAGTACCCACATGCAGAGGAGATCAGGCACATGCTGACATGGCAATAAGTTCCTAGGAAAAGCTATGGTAACCTAGATAAACATGAGAGACAGAGACAATGATTAGTTAACCATGCGCAAGGTCTCCATATGCTAGTGGTTAAGTGGAAAACATTTAGAGATTCCAGCCGAGAAGTTAGTTAGCTGCTACACTAGATCTCTAGATGTTGTCAGCTAAGTCTAAATCATTCTAAGATCACGCCTGACCATTAGATCAAGATCAAGATCAAGATCAAGGGTTTTTGCATAGTCTCCCAATAAACATTGGGTTAGAAAGATCATTCAAATACTTAGAGACCTAGTGTATCTCCCAATGTCCAGATAGACCATGGTTAAAGCAGATTTCTCAGGGTAGTTGAAGAGTAGAAAGCCAACAGTTGACACTTGTCCAAATCTGGGGAGTTCTGGGATTAAAAGTGCATAAAAGAGAAATTTCAAGATAGAGAAATGTGTAGATTTAAAAGATAAGATGATTTAATAGACTATAGTCTACATATATATAAAAGGCCAAGTAAAAGTCAGATTTGCATAGACAAATATATTATATGTAAATTTGAAATAATGTGCAAGGTTAAAGCATTGAAACTTCATAGTCTTATTATATAGTCTTCTGAGATATTTAATATTTCAAAGCTTGAAAGAGAAGCATTCACGGGAAGAATTTTTCAAGGAGATTAAAATTAGATTTTGAGGAGGCAAGTAGAATCAAATTGGTTAAAGAGAATGATTGCAAGAAAGAGGTAGTTATAGGAGAAGATCGGATCATTTTCTTGGAGGAAAATATATTTTCTTGGAAGCATACAGGTGTTAGTGGCTGATATTGGCCTTCCTTTTCTCCTATATCTTTCTTCTCCTCCTTTGTTACAAGGATGTTCAAATTAATGATGTTGGGCAGTTTCCTGATTTTGGAGTCTTGTCTCTCTAAGTTCTTTGTCTTAAAATGTACTGAATCAAAGGCTTTTTAATGAAGAACAATGCAATCCCTTTCAATATTAGTGATGCATTTGTGTGTCCTATTTTGAATTCTTGTGTATTAATTTGTAAGACATTTTAATATATACTATTTATAAGGTAGATGTGAATTTGTGTTTCAATTTCTTTCAAGGAGAGAGTAAATATTGAATACAAGTTTTGAGAGTTCAAGATTTGCAAATGAATCTGATATCTGGGTATTGGAGTGAAAAGGGACACTTATAAGGAATTTCATTCGGTTTCTATATGTTTGGAATTAGATGGTTTTCTAGGGATGTATATATTTATATGACTCTATTGCTCAATAGATAAGGCACTCGTCTATGCTAGTCTAGCAATTTTCATCATCAATCAATCAAATATTGAGTAATCTTTTACTTTTTTATTTATGAGCATAAATTAATGATTTGTATTGAATAGTACATACATTATTGGTGATTCATTAAAGAATGGAATCCTTTAGGCTAGACTTCCTGAGTTTTATAATCAAAGAGAAGAAGTGTTAATATCCTTGTCACATTGGTCATTTTTCTACATTGTTATTTACTCTTGTCAAGATCATGGATTGGCTTTTGAACCTTTGCACCAATTGCAGTAAAAGACATTAGTAAATCATTGCGAGAATCCTGAATCCACTGTCTAATTTATTGGAAAAGAATAAATCAAGAGGTACACCCACCCGAGTCTATAGAGCTTGAAGAAGGAGGATCATATCCTCATCAATTAGATATTTGACTTCTATGAATCATGAGTTGGGACTCATAGAGTCAAGTATTGATGCTTATACAAATTGTGTTAGAAAAATTACTAGCAAGGTTAACAGCCTGATTCACACTTGTGCGAACACAAAGAATACACTTAAATGAAGACCCTTAATAAAACCATTTTCAGTTAGTGGCCAAAATTATTTTCTACTTGTTGATATGGTTGTTGTGAGATGTACATTTCTAATAAACCTTTCATATATCCCTCTTATTGAGATAGTAAATTTATGAGGATATATGGATCTTGAGAAATTCAAAGCTTTGTAGGCCTGAGAAGTATGTGCCATGGAAGGGAGCTAGTGCTGCCAAGCTTCTAACTGTCTGACTTGAATGGGTATCTTATTATAGCAGGATTCAAACAAGTATTGTCCCTTTCATGCCACCTAGGAATAAGGTTTCATTATTTTTCTTGGTTCTATGATAGCTATATGATGTGTCTTGTGTGAGTGAAACATCAAAAGAAACACCAAAATAATAAAAATAAACATCAAAATGATCAAATAATTCAAAATATCCACTTTGAAATTTCTTTGCTTTTGAAGGTTCTTCATGTGCTTTCTTTCTTTCTTCTAATGATTTTTCTTCAACTTGTGTTACACTGTATCCAAGACTAGTAGTGTCGCCTTTGGCTTTTGTGCATTGAGCTGGGATTGAAGTGAATCAAAACTTGTGTGGAGTTTATCAATCTTATCCTTTGCTTCTGTTAATTTAGATTCCAACTTCTTTATGTTTTCCAATTCCAAGACATTCATGTTTTCTATCAAGAGTTCATCATCTAATTGTTTGCTTGCTTTTATCTTTTCTTCAATAGCGATTTGACTGTCTGTTAGCTGTTCATATAGAGTTTCAAATTTATCTTTCAGAGACATATTTTATTCATTGATCTTTTTAACCATTTTCCTTAAATCACTTGTAGAATAATCTTTCAAATCTTTTCTTAATTTATTGATAAGCATTTGTGAGCTATCAACTTTTAGTTTAAGTTCTTCATTTTCTTTTTCAGATCTATCAAGATCTTCAAGAGCTGCTTCAAGATTATTTTTCAAATGTTTTTCTTCTTCTGAGTCCATGATCTCCTCAAGTGGTTAAACTTTCTTTCAGAGGACCAAAGCTCTGATACCAATTGTTAGAAACACTGAGAGGGGGGGGGGTGATCAGTGTTTGTCTATTAATTACTTTTCAGCAACTTAAACATAAATCAAACATACATTCAATAAAGCTTAACATAAGAACTTATAACACATGATATGATTATGGGGAAACCTTGATCAGAGGAAAACCTCGGTGGGAATTAGTACCCAGAAATATTGTACTAGTATAAAGAACCTGTTAAAGTTCCTCTTCCCTGTTAGAAGCAGTCTTTACAATATGAGTACAATGACCTAGTTAAAGGTCTGACCCTGTTAGGAGTCTTTTTACAAAACCCTTTTAAAGGTATATGGATCACCACCTAGGCTCACTGCCCAATAGGATGAAGGCTAAAACCTTCTGAAAGTTGATATATACTATATCAAAAGTGTACTGTTGTGATGACACTGTTGTCTAATTAGTTTCGTGTATGCGTTGATGCTCTTAATCTCTTAAAGATATTTATCTCATACTAACTTCATCATACTCCTCTTCTATATCTTTCTCATACATCATAATTGACACTTGTAACATAACTTTACATTACATACTTATATGTTCATACCCGAATAGGCGCGATTCAAAACAAGACTATAGTCAGCCCTAAAACATAATACACAACACTTCCGAACAAGTCATCTCAAGCATGTTTACAAAAATACTAATTACATCATTACAAAAATATAATCAAAGGCGCTTAGCTGTTTCATAACAAAATAATTCACGCTGATCAAAACACTAGTTGGCTTTCATGCTTTGTCTTCTGGACTGGTGGTCTTTTGATCTGTCTATAACTTCTCCATACTATCATTCTATACTATGAGTTTCTGGATGTAGTATGTACACATGTTGTAGAACATATATCTGAGTGCACATACTATGATTCGATCTCTCGCATGTGCGCTGATGTGTTGATCGCTGAATATCTATGTCTACCTCATTTCCATACTTAGTCATTTTATATTCTAAGTTATTTTTGACAGAAACTTAGTATGACTTTGTTTCCATGATGACAACACAAAATAAATCATGCATCCTCTAGGAGTCAACTTGCCAACAATTGCTATATTCTTTTTCCCTAGCTTGGGTAATCTTGAGGAGACTGTTCTTGAGGGTTGCATTCACACTCTTCATCCATAAATGTCAATTCACCTCATCGACCAAATTTCTAATCCATCTCCAATTTCCTACACCTTGCTAGACATTCAGTGAAAACCAATGTGATCTTGCTTGAGAATGAACAATTTGGTTCTTCTAAGAACCCTCCTAGCTTAAACCTGATCTAGATTCATAGTCTGGGGGCAATCCTAACGGTTTGTCCCTAAAATACATGAGTCAATTCAATCATCATAATTTGAGTTTGTTACAAGGGGCATGGGTCCCCAATTTTATTGCATCTTTCACTTACACCAAAGTAAGTAATCTTGCGATTTCTAAAGGATATCTTGTTACTGACACAAGATGTGTTTTTCAACACCCTAATCAAAAGTGTTTCTCAACACTATCTTTGGATGCATCTGTGTTTCTTAACACACATTGGATAATGCAAAGATAAAAAAAATATCAATAACACTCAAACACATCACACTCACAAGCACAATGGTGTTTCTCAATACCTCATACATGTATACATCCAAAAACTTTGAAACTGGCTGAAGTATGTTGAACTTATCTTTATATGTTGTCTGTTCTCATTGATTTTTTGTTAATATTTTCTTTGTCTACTTATTGTTGGTGTGGTCATGATGATCCTACAACATCGAATAAAAAAGGTGTGTGTGCTAAGAGCTCCTGCATTAAGGTGGTCAAGCCTCACATCCCTTGATCCTATTTATTTGTATTCCAAGGAGAGATCAAAACTATCTCCTTGACTGTTATTTCTCTTCTTGTTTATGCAATATAACACTCATGGTTATATTGGCTTTGAATGCCTCAATACTAGTGTACTCTTGATGCAAGAGAATCCTATGATCCTTGGCAATCCTGCTCAACCAAAAAGATGTTTAGTTTTGTTTGTCTTTTGTTACTCGGGTCTTGCTTTACCGGTAGGTCTCGATGATCTCTTTGCTCAAGCTATTTTCTGTTGCTTGGGGTGCTCCTTGCCTAAGTTGTTTTCTATTGCTTGGGGTTCTCTTTTCCTGAGTCATTTTCTATTACTTGAGGTGCTCTTTCCCCAAGTCACTATGTTGCTTGGTCATCCTTTGCCCTAGTTGTTTATTTTGGAGTTGGATCTTGTGGTCGACTTCTAAAATTAATTTTTATAGTGACATTAATGGTGGATCTCCCATTGGGGTTTGTCAGGACCTAAATCTGGGTCGAGGGTTTCTCCAATGTTTGTTATTGTAGGCCAATCTGATTGCTTTCCTTTTGTATTTAAGTAGTATTATGTTCTTAGTTTTAAGGGATAAGAGTGAGGGAGCAGATCAAAGTGTTGGATCTAAGAATCTGGATCAAGATTTGTATGTCTTACAGAAAATTTGTAATTGATCTTGAGAGTATCTTTTTATTTTTCCATAACCAAGAAGGCCTTACAGCCCATCATGTTGCATGTAATTTGAATTTTGAGATAATATATGTTGATATTGCTATATCTTGTTTTGTGTAGTTTCCGCTATGTGTTCTTTTTGTTGGCTGCAAGTTTGGATAGTCTATTCCTAGATTCTCTAAGATTGACTCTGTCAAGTGGTATCAAAGAAAAGGTTTATTTGGTTCATTTCTTGTGGAGCTTAAGGTTTTTGAAGATTTGGAGAGATGCCTCTAAGAAGATTGGATCCTAGGGCGATTGCAAATATTTCTGAGGAGGTGGAAGCAAGGATAACAGAAAGATTTTGATCTGAGATGGTGGCAATGAAGAATGAAATCATAGAAGGTATTAGAAATGTTGGATTATAGAGAGGTCCTAGAATGGATGATGATTATGAAGAAGTTGCTGAAGATTTTGAAGTTGTTGGATCTACTGGAGATGACAGAACTAATCGGATGGCGAGATCTGGAGGAGGAAGGTATGGTCACTTGCATAAATATGAAGCTTCATTCAGTACAAGTTATCAAATGGAGGTGTCCAATTTCACTGGTACATTGAAGGCCAAGGATCTAATTGATTGGATCTGTGAGTTGGAAGACTACTTTGAGCTGAAGACATTGAAGATCTGCTTAGAGTAGAGTTGGCACAGACTAAGTTGAAAGGACATGCTACTCCATGGTGGAAAGAATTGTAGAGGGACCAAGAAGAAGAAGTTGAGATGAAGAAAAATAGATGGAGGTTGATGGTGGTAGAGCTGAAGGCTAATTTCATTCCTTTTGATAATGAACTTGGGTTTTTTAAGAAATTATAGAATCTAAAATAGAAGGATATGATTGTAAAATATTATATCAAGGAGTTCTACAAGTTGACAATTTGGTCTGGACATAGAGAATTTTCTAAGGAAAAGGTGGCAAGGTATGTTAATGGCCTAAAATTCAATATCAAAAATGAGATTGGTATGTTGAAGATTGACTCTATGGAAGATGCCTAACACTATGCACTGAAGGCAAAAGATAAGTTGAAGAGAAGAGACTATGGTAATTCCCGAGGGAAAGACAAGCAAGAATAGTTAGTAAAAGATAAACCTTGAACTGAGGAGGAACCAAAACCTATTGAACCAAGGAGAAGAAAAGGTAGAGGTGTATTTAGAGGTAGTGTTACAACTATGGAGAATAAGGACATCCATAGTATGAATGTTTGGGCATGCCGATAAGAAGGTTGGTAGTCACCGAAATGGTGTGGTGAATACATTTTTTGAGAACAAACTTGTGATGAAAAATATGAATCTTTTTTTTATAATAACTTTACTTCCCTCAATTAGAATAGGGGAAGAATGATTAATGTGAGAGAAGGAGATGGAGTGGGAGATAGGGTTTCTGAATTTATGGAGGAAGAAGATGACAGTGAAGGTGAGGTAGATGATCCTCCCCCTTTGACCCTTCCAATGTCAGTTTGGTGGATCGGGACAAGATGCTCTATTGTCTGCCATCTATGGACAAAGGTTCTATTGTGGTCTCTTTCTCTCCCTGGGAGGAAAGTTTCTACTCAGGTGGATGTGTGTGCTTTCTTGGCTCATGGAAGGCAGGTGGTCAGATTTTTGGTGCCTTTGATAATGCCTCAGTGTTGTTGGCATTTTCATTTACACCCTTTGAGGATGCAAGGAATGAATGGGGGAGCAGAGTGCCTCCTAAAGCTATTAACTATTTTAATGGGTCCTGTTGCCCAAATTTCTCATTTCTTTGCATTTTGGCCTGGTCTGCCCTTTCTGGAAATCCTCTGTCATGATTCTTCTTGGTCTCCAGTTCTTGGCTCTGTTAAACCCTCAAAAACTCCTGAAATAAACCCTAGTCCTTCATGTTTAAATGATGTATTAAGCCCTAAGCCTTGGCATGTTATATTTTGCAGTTACTTTTTCCAAGTCACTTATGGCATGTGCTTTTTCTTGTCGCCTCGTCGCGTGACCTTGGACAAATATTCCTGTTCTTTCCCCGACTCTGCGCTTTTCCTTGTGTCGCGTGGTCTGGTGATCTTTCTGAATATTCCCTCTATGTCTTCCAACTTAGCTACAAGTCTTCAGTCACATGATCGCCAGATGATATGTGATAAGTCTTATGAAGCAGGGGCCCACCTCAGTTGCTTGATCGCGTAAAGAATTCAATGGTCAGGGCAATGTGCTCACGAGTTTGCGACTAGCCATCTGTGGTCCCCAGTCACCTTGTCGCCAGAACAGAGTGGTGACTCAGCGTCCTAGTGTGTAGAAAAGTAACCAGTGGCTGTGTGAAAGATGGCGTAAGACGTGTGGATGCAGGCCCTCAGTCGGGTAATTGCTAGACAGAGGAAATGGATCACGTGACTTGGAGACTAAGTGTTTCTTTGCCTTCAGTCGCAGGATCACTGGATAGGTTAAGGGTATGCTTAGTTTTTCAGAGACTTAACGACAGCCATCCGATACAAAGCTCAGATGATCCTAAGGTGGTCGCTAAGTTTGGTGATCAAAGTGCCCTACGAGAAAAGTACTCCCGACTCAGCGCCAAGGGGCAGTCGGGATGTCGCTAGAAAGGTTAAAGGGCACATGTTGACTACCAAGAAAGGGTCAAAGGCTTAGACATAGGTTCTCCCGACTTGGCGACTAGGCTTTGTCGCGTGATCTCAGGACGGAGAATTAGCATCTTGCAACTGGGCGACAAACCGTGACGGTCTAAGGTGGCAGTTAAGCATACGGTCGCTAGACGGATGATGAGTTAAGCTGATATCCTCGTGACTTTGATTTCACACAGTCGGGATGTCGCCAGATCTGGACTCAGGTTTACCAAGGGAAATAAGTTCTTTTTCGCAAGGTTGTGAGATGATACCATGGTTAAGGACCGATGCTCACGACAAGGAGACTAACGGTCAGTCACGAGGTTGCAGGAATTTGAATTTGAAAAATTGGTGGCAAGTTTGACACTGTGAAACGCTCGGAAGCCATGGTTCCTGTTTTCTCGTATTCTAGAATTGATCAGAGAGTTTCTAGTCACAGGAAATCATACACAGAACAGTCTACCAATATTTGAATAGATTTTGTTTCAATGTCGGTGAAGGGAGGAGGTTCGGTGTGTTTCAGAACAGAGCAGAATTATGACTGAGTTTCCAGAAATGCCAGGAAGCTTAGAAAGGAAGTCTTGGGCGATGACAGGGAGAACACTTGGCTATGCACTGTTCACAGACAAGAGGGGTATTTATTGTAGAGAAATATAGGTGAACAGGTGTGCACAGCTTTCAGAGTGAACATAAATGCTACTATCCACCATCTACCAAATCTGATTTACAATTGCCAGATCGAGAGAAGAGCAGGAAAATATCTGTGAAATATTTGTTTGACTCAGTCATTCTCCACCGCCTCTTCTCTCTCTTTTCCTCTCTCCTATAATTTTAGGGTTAGGGTTTTCCATGACCATCTGAAGCTTGTTGTATCCTAAGGGATCCCAAGATGGTCATAGCCCTATATATAGCAGAAAAGTTGCAAGTGCAAAGGGGTTCGTCATCTTTTGGTTCTTGCTGTTTTGTAACTTTTTTGAGTTCCTGACAGAGACAAAGAGTTTTTTGTAACCCAAGAGTTCATTTTTATGTAGAAGGCATACTCTGTGACATTTCTTTGTCCTTGGTGTATTTTTTGTATGAGTCTATAATTCACTGTGAGAAGTAATATGCAGAGTTTCAATTCTTGGATGAATTTGTTGGATTATGTCAACCTTGTCTCTTTTCTGCTTGTCTGTATGTGTCTTGATTGTTGATGGATTAATTGTGGATGATTTTATTCCTCTTAATCAGTCCTTTCACAGCATCTACTTGCAGAAGAGTATGTTTGCTTGCAGGTTGTAATTAGTGTCTTATTGTTTAAAGCTGTTAACTGTGGAGAAGTCTTTCTTTTTAACTGGTTTACTCATGACCTTGGTATGAAATATTTATGCATGCCTATACAAGGGACTTGTGTTCTACTTACAATTCAGAGTTGGTTGACCCAGGAGTTTATCCTGTGTGTGTTATTTTTTCATGTCATTTTCGGTGCATCACCTAGTAGGTAGTTTGCTTTCAGTCATTTCCCTTTCAAAGCAATCCTTCTATCCCTTTCCTTCAAAAGTTTACTTTCCTATTTAGAAGAAAATTAAGGTGATTATCCAAGAGGAACCAGCCTAGAACCTGGAGGTTTCATCTCAGTTAGCATAGGTCCCACAACCTGGAGATGATTCCCTTGTTATACTGGATTATCAAGACCAAGA